>CAEGAF010167223.1:0-38389 GCA_903067075.1 Micropoecilia bifurca | reverse complement strand
CCAATATCTTTTTTAAATTAATGAATGAAAGTAAATTTAGTCACTGCTGCTGTTGCCTGTCTCGTCAATGTGCAAAACGGACATTTTGGTGGGAAAATTTAAATCCACAAAATGAAGGTACATCAACCCATTTCAGTTTAAAATGACAGGCAAATATTCAGAGAAACTGTCCTTAAAACCACAAGAGCAATTTTGCCCTATAGGTTTTTTTTTTAATTCCCCCTCAGCTGCTGCTATGGTATTTACTCCGCTGTTGCTAGGACACTCCCTTTGAACATCTTAACCGAGCCTTTCCATTGGCCCGGCGCAGTGATGCAAGATTCCCTCACCCCAAATCTGTCCTGAGCGCCCATAGAAACATGCCCGTCTGCATTTCCTCCTAGCTCTTTTCTTCACTGTCACTCTTTTGTCTCTCGCCCTCCCCTCCTCTCCTCCCTTCCTCCTTCGCTCTCCTTTTTTTCTCTCTCTCTCTCACCCAGTCCATTCCCCCCTACTCTTCTCACCTCTCCGTTATTTCTCCCCCAATATATAATTAATTGTCGCTTTCTGTAATCCTCGGCTCGCATCGGTCTTGATGAACTCTGTGCTCTGTGTCACTTTTCTTCCCCTCATAAAGTCTAATTGCCTGCTGCTAAATCGCATCAGCAGCATGTGGAAATGCACAATCATTCTCTCCTGCTGTCTTCGCGGAGGATTGCTGGTTTTGTGCGGCCCACAATGCCCCACTTCCTGCATCCATATGGGGTGAGTGAGGATCTGATTAGCCCATCTCACCATGAGTCAGGAGGAGCAGGTTTGACAGGGCAGAAGACAGATATGGGGTTTGGTGTGTCACAGAGGAGGAAGCTCCGGTTTCAATCACTAACTTGTATGGATTTCGTTCGAATCATTGAGTCAGAAACCAGCTCTAGAGTCATTGATAAATGTGAAGTGGAAGGAGAATGAAAGACGTTTTCTTGTTTTTAGAAAGGAAACCACGGAAAAGTGGCTCAAGCTCAGGCAGATTGGAAGGAGGTTGTCTGTCACTTTCCCTTTCCAAGTTTTCCAGCTCACCATGTCTCTGGTTGTATAAGGTTGTCTGTTGTCAACTTCCTCATTTAACATACAACTGGAGCTACTAGATGGATGTTTTACAACAATAACATTCTCACAGGATGATGCTTCCTCCACCACGCTCCAGTATGTACGTCTTATTAGCATACAGGCCAGGTGTTGTGTTTTCTAGCTCTCCCACATGTTTGCTGTGTTGCTTTTTATTAGCTTGAGGGAAACCATTGAGCTGTGGCTCTGGAAGGATTTTCAGTTAACAGGTTTTCTTCAAGTATTCACCTGTATTAAGCTCCAACCATTACCAATCAGATTACATCTAAGGTCAAATGGTTGCACGTAGTTTTTTTTTTAAATTAGTATCAAAATAAAAGGGGTATGCCACAAGTTTCAGATTTACTTTTTCTTTTATGATTGCCACAAAATGTAAATGTACGCAGTATGAATACTTTTGAAAGGCCCTCCTTTGTGCACGTCATGCTGTAGGGAACAGAGGATTGGTCTGTCTGAAGTTAGGTCGTCAGATGTGTTGTCTAGATCAGGTAAAATGATGCGAAATCATTTCGACTGTTTACCAGGCGAGGTACGGTGGAGGATGTCGATGAAAACATGTACCACCAAATCCAGCTGTGATTACTCATACCTGAAATCTATTGAGTCCTCCACTTTTACCAACCATTTCAATACAAGTAGAAAGTCTGAAACATCAAACATGTCTGCCCACACAGCTGCTAATAGATTGTTTTATTTCCAACTTTCAAAAAAACTGGTTGTTAAATTCACTCCAACATAATAAAACTTTGGGATAAACTGTTGTTTTCTCATCAGTGCATAAAGGAAAGTCGGAAGAGGATATTTTTTCCCCCTCTTTTCTTTTATGCACGTTCCATGTTTTGTGCTGCTCCTTCAGTGATACACGGCACCCAGTCCATATGTCAGTTGGAAACATCTGTCATTCGGGCTTTCCGCAGGAGCTAGATCAGTTACAGAGCCTGAAATAATACCGGAACCCGAAATGTGATCCATCTGCACCTGGTAATCGTGTGCGCGTGAGTGTGTGTTTTTAATCCAGTGTTGTCAGGATTTAGGGATTACGTCCTCAGAGCTGTGATGATCCCGTTAAAGGGGCCACAGGCTGGAGCGCAGTGAGAACCACAAATAGAAAGCCGGAGACTTTATTTCAACGGAACAGGACAGTAAAATGTTTAATACTTGCAGCTAAAGTAGCAGGGTTGGAAAGAAACATCGACTCACGTGCAAGCTTTTACAGACAACACTCGTCTTTAAAATATGTTCATTCAGTTTCAGGATGAAGGTTAATAGTGAAGTGATCGATTCAGATGGAAACGACTCCAGAGTCAATCTGACAGAAGCAGGTTAATTCATGTAGCTCAGAGGTTGAATGAGGAAGAAAACAAACACACTAATCTCAGTTTAATAATAATTGATGCTTTTTTAAGAAATCTGTTAATGACAAATTTTCTCTCCAGAGGAAGCCAGCAGCAAGGCATTATTATGACTGAGCTGATAGTCGTTGGAATGAATTTAGAGGGATTTACTTGTTTAAGAGGACTTGAAATATCAATCTCACTGTCCTGTCATCTGTTCAATATATACAGCTTTTAATACATGCCTGTAAATTAAACGATAAAGCCTTTTAAAGATCCTTGCAATGAAGAAACTCATGTAGTTTGTTCTGTTGTAGGCGAGACAAAACAAAAAAGAAACACTGAGCCACTTTCTAACACAGAATTGAATTGGTTTGTTCTAATTTTATTTTAAAGATAACAGTACGTGACGGAAGGAGATGTTATTTCTCTGCGTGATAGTGTCAAAGTAGATTACATAACGCATCAAAACACAACATTGCTTTACAATATAATCGTAAATCTTAACAGCTGTTTGTCATTTCAGCAGCTTGAGGCAGGAGGCTTTGTTGGAGTCTGTTGTTTCTGCTTTAAATGTTGCGGCACTGTTTGTCAGATGGGAACAGTTCATAAAGTTCATGGAACGGCTGTGAGGAGCCTCTGACGACGTCCAGAGTCCTGTTCCTGTATGTATGTAAAGCACATGCTGGAAGAGATGCTGCAGCGACACTTTCAGCTCCCGTCACTATTCTCTGCACGGCCCTGTTTCATTTACATTCATGCGGCTGATGCTTTCATGCAGCTTCAGCTGTTGGCCTGAATTAAAATTTTACTTCTGAAATGACTTAAGATTAAATTCAGACCCGTATTCATTGAAACCACAGGAGCTTTGTTCAGTTTTTGTAAAAAACAACAACCAGTTTTAACATTAAAGCTATATTTGCAAGTTGAAAAAAACAGAGAGATGCTTCAGTTGCTATGACGGCTCATACAGGTCCAAAACATTTTTTTTTCTGAATGTGTACACCAAGGGAACAGTGTAGCCTACTGGGTACACTGCTTCTTTTACGAGATACCACTGCCAGAAGTGCCAATAAATACTTTCTCGAAACTTTGTGCGGAAGCCATTTTGGTTCCAGAAGTTGACTTTTTAAAGCCAGATTTAAAACTGCAGGAGGCCATCTTGTTATATTTCCAATGTGTAGCTAGATAAAGTTTGACTTCCCAATACAAACAGAACAAGCAAATTTACTCTATATCAAAGGTCAAGTGGCCTTGGGGGCCTCCTGCTGGCCTGGAGGTCTGAAACAGTAGTTTATTTTACTGACTTTATGTACTAATCTATTTGAAGCTTATGAAGCATGTGTCATAAACTTAACATCAATTAACTGATAATAAATTTTCATATTAAATATTAACAGGAAATTTAACTAATTTGCGTTTGAGTTTACAATACAGAAACATTAATGCTAACAATGAAAAATGTAACATCCATCTTATAGAAGTAGTTTTTTTTGTTGTTGAAGGGAAGGATAAAGATTAATACCTATAAAATGAAGAACTCAGCTTCATGTGCTTTAATACTTTACTTCCAGAATGATTCAATGGACCAAAGAAATTGGCATACTTTCAGTGGTTTGAAGAGAAGAAGTTATGAAGGAATTTAAGAGATATCTTTGAGGCAACCTACTTGATTCTGAGAGAACTGGAAGGTTCAAGATCTGATAAATCTTCAATGATTGTGTTCACCTCTAAATGAAACAGACTAAAGTGGATCCATTCCAGCCTGTAACCAAACTTAACTTAAACAACAAAACTTTCTCTTTAGTATTGAACGAAGGCAGAAGTGGGCAAATTTCTGAGAGTAATCAGTTTACCTCAGATCTGCCCTCGCGGGACTTCCGACAGCGTCGTGGCCTGCAACTTGTCGATGAGATCAATCGCTGTCCACTAACATCAATAGATAGTCTGAATGAATGTTCACCCTCTGGACATATTTGAGATCGATGCCACCAGGTCTAGGGAAGCTGGAGCCGATGGGACCAAGTGGGAGGCTGAGGAGGGTGGGAGGAGAGAGGACCGTTTATTGTTCTGCTGCTAGGTTTCAGGGAGTGAGAGGGAAGATCATCTCTCAATGTGTACAGCGGGGAAAACAAGTATTTGAATTTATATGGCAGCCTCATTTTGATGCGAAGAGACAGAATATCAAATAAATATCCAGAAGGAATTCGTTATATAAACGTTGTAAACTGATTTGCATGTCTACAAGCGAAAGACATACTTGTTCCTCTACACTGCAGTAGAAAATCTGACTCACAAGACTGGATAAGCGGTCATTTGGCACATAAATCTATCAGCTACCAAACACACCTGTCCATAGATTCATGTTCTTTCCCAATCTAACCACTAAGATGTGTACGACCTAAGAGCGGCCAAAGAACCGCAGGGCCAGGATCGTACCTCTGGAGGGGTCTACAATCTGCTACATGCTAAGTGTGTTTATTTGGAACTTACAGATGAAAAGACAGTCAATGGCCCTCAGTCTGAAGATCCATGTAAGATCTTCAGATGCAGGATCTTCTTAGTCTTTGTGAGGATGATCGACCGAAGTATGAGGAATCTGTTTAGAAAGCAGTACTGACTACTGTCACCAAGAACCTTTTAGTGCAGCATGCTCTGCTGAATTGAAACCAAGACAACAAAAAGGTTAAAGAAGACCTCTGTGCTTCTGAAAATCTGTGAAGGGATCTAACACTTTGGGTTGCAGAGATGCAGCAAAGAACCCTGAAGGATTTCCGTATGGACCGGTGGGCCAGAATCCCTCCTGAGCTAAAAACAAACCTGGTGACCTACTACTAAAAATGCTTCTGGTCTGTGCCAATCAAGCCTCTTGCGTCCAATACCTGGCTAGGTCAGGCTAGTACCACTCCTCATGTGAATCCAGAAAGCAGCGAAGAACCACAGAAGATCTCCAAATGGAGACAAATCTGACTGGCGAAGAACCGGTTAACGACTCAAGTCCCTTAAATTTAGGGTCTACAGGTTGTTGATGTAAAATCTGAGATCAGATTATATTTCTTCTTTTTTGCTTGACTAAGGCAAAAATCTGAAGTCATTTTCTATTTTTAGTGCAGCAAATTGGGTTTATAGTTCAGTAAGCAACAGCTGAAATATCACAAGATTGCATCATAGCAGAAATGCTCGTTATTCCTCATCCGATGCAGGTTTACAGAATCACATTTTAGAACCACACAGGCTTCTGATTTCAGATCTTTTGTCGTTAAACAGTAGGCTACGGCAGTCCAAAACCGAAACCCTGCATCCATGTTCTATATTTGTTTGGTCAAATGGACTTTTACCTGGAGTCATTAAATCTGATGTCATAGGTGAACCGTTTCAGTCCTTTCATCACTGCAAGTCGTGCACAAGTTTTCAGTCACCTTATGGAAGCTCATTAGTGGCAGAACAGAGCGTATGACAGGCGCGGCGTAGTACTGCGGTATCAGTCCACAGCTTTTTTTAAAATCAGTCCTTTGTAAGTGTCTGTGTGTGTGTGTGTGTGTGTGTGTGTGTGTGTGTAGGTGTGTGTGCGTGTGCATGTGTGTGTGAAAGTGGCTTTGGAACCAATTTCCTTAATGGTTCGACTCTATGAAGTTAAAACAACAGGGAGTGTTTGTGTGTTTGCTCCTGTGTTCATGCCTGATCCTAGCATGCCATGGACACACCAGAACGCTGGCAGCCCCGGTTTTATTTCATGTTTGATCAGGCTTGTGAGACAATACAAACAGTTTTTTTTTTATGTTTGTTTCTCCCCCTCCCCAAATCAATAGGTTTTCATCTAGTTAGCTCCCATTGCTATTTGCCATCAAAACAACAACAAAAATAGAAGGCACACACACAACAGGGATAGAAAATATCCCATTAGACAGGAATAAAACTGAAAAACGGCCAAGATCTCACGCTTTCACACCGGGGATTGACCGCATCCATTTTTAGTCCACTTTCTTCCTGCTCCATCAATCCCACCCCCCACCGCCCCGCCGCCCCGTCAGCTCTGCCTTGCGCTGAAGCCAATTTCCGGCGTTTGAAGGTGCTGCTGCTGCTATTCTTCTCCTCCCAGCGGAGCGGGGAAGAGCGTAGCGCTGCATCGTCTGCCATGTGAGACGCGCTGCAGCGTTCTGTGATGGAGCATCGCCTCCATCAAGGACGGGCCCAGTCGCTCCAATGGGCTTCGGCGCACTGAGCTCAATATAGACTGCCGGTTGCACAGGGGGTCAGGGGTCAATTCGTTCCTCCTCTGTGGTCATGAGCCGCTGGCTGTGGATTTAAACACAATAGGACCCAGTTCTGCACTTTATTGGGTCCGCTCTTCTCTTTCCCTGCAATATTTTTAGATTTGAGTTCATTCATGATGCTAGTTTGGCTTTTTTGTCCTTGTTGGAGCAGCCAGTGTTTTTCACACCACAGAACGACGCCTGTGGACCCGGTACAATTTGACTTCCTCGTTCCATTCTTCCTTCCTGATGATTTTTGAGTCGAACATATTTAGATCCAACACCAAAAGATCATCACTGGCATTGCACTATGAATTTCTTGTTAAGTTATTACAATGTTGTACATGGGCAGCCATATTGGATTTTGAAGCTATTCACTGACATCCAACTTTCTTAGTCAGACATCCGACTGTAGTGGGAGTTCTTGTATTTTTGACTAAAAAAAACAAAGGAATAAAACTTAACCAAGTTGGTTTTGCTGTTGTAAAACTGTAACTTCATAAAACTTTGGTACAAAACAAAAACATTCAGCACTGTTCCTGCGCTTTAAGATCCAGAGAAAATGACAGACGTTTTCCCCTGCACACATTGTGTACATTTACCTGCACACAGTCAGTCAGCTGGCTGCAAGGAAGCCAACACACATTTCTGATGCTTACGGAGAAAAGTAATTGGCAACTAAGGACTGGTCAGGTCGTGAAAAATAATGACAATCCTGGTAGCTGAAGGAGTGTTGTGTTACCCATCTCTTCTCCATAGAACATCAGTCAGACATCCGACCTTAAGTGACTATTCAATAAAGAGGAGAATGGCCAGAAAAATTATATTCGGAACAATATTCATTTAGAATCAACTACTTTACATATATTTTACCAAAGTCTGTTTGTGAAATATAAATAAATCATAACATAAAGCATTTTTGTAACAGTCCTAATCAATATTTGTATATTATGTGGATTTTTCCGTGAATATTAAACACATTTTACGTAAAAATTTGTATAAATGTAGCAAAACCATCAAACTGTCTTGATCATAAAAAAAACAACTCATTCCAGCTTAATGCACATATATGCAAATCATGATTAATATAAAATTACACTTGGCCTAAATCTGAGTTAAATCAGACACAATTTGTCCCTTCAAATCAACTCAAACGTCATTTTGTTTCCCCCCATTTAACGCGACCGGGCCTGTAAAGGCGGCCACGCATGCGGCGTCCCGCCCCCCGCAGGAAAACAACGTGTTCGCGTCCCACCAAGGACAAAGAGCGGCTCGCCTGCGGAGACGCACGTCTCGCCTGCCTTTGTTTACAGATAGCGGGGGCTTCTGGGAAACGGTGTTTAACGACCACATGCAGCATCATCAGAGCCCTGAAAGAGCCAGGTGTGTGTCCTCGCTTCGACAGGCGCTAATGAGCAGCAACATCCCACTTCTCAAATAAACATAGGAGACACTATTAAGTCTGAAATGCTTCTGCTTTTCTACGGTTGTAAATCCCCAGAAAGCCTCATCGCTGTATTCATATTAATATTCATGGCCTTTAAGTATGAAACATACTCTCTTGGGGGGAAAAAAATAAGATTGGAAAGTAATAAACTTCAATTTCTCAAAAATTGTCTGTGACTGTAACGAAAAAGATCAGCAAAAAATACAAATATGTGGGTTAGTAATTTAGAGATGGGATCTGCGCCTGCGGGGTTACCTTATATTTAACTTTTTTTGCAGTTAATTGGAAAAAATGACTACAGATTAACATGTTTTTGCATTTAAACATGCCGTAACATCCCTCTGCGCTTCCCCAGGCATCCGCTCCGCTTTTCTTTGTCAGCTTTGCAGGACAGGCTCACAATGCTCATTTGCAATCGCCCTTTAAGGAGGCGCACCATGCGTGCATGGCTCTGGACCGGGCGCGCGCGTGTGTGTGCGCGCGTGTGTGTGTGTGTGTCACAGAGGAAGGGAGAATAAAGGGGGAGGGTCTGTGCAGGAGCATCATAGGCTTTGCTTTTTAGTTTCCATCTCTGATATTCTCTTTTCCTTAATGAGAGACAGTTGCATTTATTGGTGCCTTTCAAAATAAAGTGTATAAATAAAAAAAATATGTTGGTGATGGTTATAGCAGAAGGTTTGAAATAACTAATTGTAGAGTTACTGCATTGGATTTTCAGAATAAAGTTTAGGCTCGCTTCAAAATAAAAGCTTACAGGTCCAATTAATGCAAAAGCAAGTTCCAGATTATCAACAGAACTAAGTAAAATTGTTCTAATAAATCTCACAATTTTTAAAATGAGAGGCTCACTCTTTTATTTGTTGACGTACTTTGAGTAGCTTTTAAATATCTCAGTATTTTCATATTAATTATGGTAATTATTGATATTCTTACAAATTTAACACCTCATGTTTCATAAATGAGTTCATAATAAAATGACGTTCCACATTGCTAAAGAAATTATGACAAATGTCATTTTTAATTTGCCCTTTCTCAGGGTTAGCAACTTGGACTACCAGGTTTAGGTTTTTATTAGTACTCTTCAAAATAAAAGCCTTCATATTTAATAGAGCAGATTCTGGAAAAGTTCAGATACACAAGTCTTCAATATTTTTTATTTTTTTTTTTTTTTAGATGAGAATGACAACATTCGCCTCTAGTTCAGGAATCACTTGAAATTTTGAGATATTACTCAGCTCCCTGATGTGAACATACTTTACTGGGACAGCTAAGCATCATAGCAACTGTAAAATAAGTAAACTTTCTGCAGCTCAAATCTCATAATTGTGGTTTCCTTTTAGGCTTTAAAGACAAAAGTGTCTATCGTTGAGTCTAAATCAGATTGGAAAGGCATTTTGGTGGCACACAGAGCTACAGGATAAGTGGCAGCCATCGCCAACATTTCCTGAGGATTTTTTTTTAAAGTTTCCTTTCAGTGCATCAAGTGTATCTTTGGCCTGAGGCCAGTTGGCTGTAGGAATCCATTAGCAGTGATGTTCTAGATGCGTTTGACAGAGTTAGCTCCCACTTTATTCCAGAAACTCACTCTTTGTCACTCTTTGGGTTTGTTTTGCATTTTCTCTCTCCTTTCTGTCCTTAACCAACCTGATCGTCCTGTTGTGATCTAACAATTAGACTTGCATGGTTTACATGGGGCCAAAAAGTCCATCTGATTCCTCTCTCTTCAGAGACACAACCACAGCCTCCTGCTCTCGTCGCTATCTTTAGATATGCTGACAAAGGCAGAAGATCAAAAGAACAAGTCAAACAGGTGTGTGAGAAGAAAGGTGGATCAAGCAGAATGCATCAAAGAGGAGACTTTAAGGCTGGAGAGAGCGAAAAAGTCAGACAGATCGGATTAAAAAAACATTTTCTGCAGATTTTTTTTATCTTATCAAAGAAGCGTCTTTTTCAGCAAGTTGTAGAAGCAAGACTTTCTGTGCGAGTAGTTTGTGAGAGAACTACGACAGCGTACAAGAAACAAAAAAAGGAATACATTTCTGCCAAAAAATATTAATCACAAAAATTTTCTAGAATACTTGGAGATTTCTCCAATTTTCCATCTTTCAAAACTCTGAAATTTCCTTATTTTTTCTACAGTTTCATCTTAGCATTTCTGAGTGTTTTTTTGTAGCAATTTTTTTTCTTTTGAAACTCTGACATTTCTATTTTTTTCTAAAAAAAAAAGCCCTGAAATTAGTCTAAACATTTTTGCTTTTTGTTGGAAACCTACTCCTCCTTTTGACGATGGGATTGATTCGCTGCTGCTGGACGGTTAAAGCTCTCCAGACCCTTCTGATGGTTTCTGCTCTCTGGAGAAGGCAGCAGGCTAATATTTGATTAACGGGACACTGATTCATGGTGATGCTCATAAGTGCAGTGTCAATATCAAAGTCTTCCGGGGATCAGACTGATTGGGTTTAGCCTACTTCAGAAATACACACTAACCTTATGAACTGCGGCTGTAACACGGATTGTTTTCATTTTTTATATGCTGCTCAGACAAACAGTACAGTACTGAATGATGTGATGCACTGCAGAAATGCCAAATATTACCAAGTATTTTTGCTCTAGTGTAGTTTCTAGGTCAAATTTCTTTGTAGACTTGAAATAAGAAAAAACTGAGCTCTACACTTGTTTTCCCAAGTCGCCAATATGGCTTCCACTTTCAAGTCAAGTCAAGCTAATTTGTCTGAGGAAGTAGCTCAGGTAGTTGGGGCTCATGAATGGCATTATTAACAAAAGTTTGAAATAGCTAGTTAGAAGCCAGTCCATTCCTTCTCTCTCCTGCTGTGTTTGTCGATTAGATCAAATCGCCTGAATTGCTTAAATTTGAATAATGTTGAACATTTGTAACACTGGTTAGTTCCTTTGGGATTTCACGGTTTTTGCAATCAGAATAACTGATTTTGTTGGGATAATTCAGAAAAGCTTGTGGGGAATTTTGAGATATTTGCGGACTTGTCTGTAAATGTGACTGTTTTGTTACTCGCCACATCATTATCAAATGAGTGGATTTAAACAAACCAAAACCCCAAAACAAAAACATAACAAGAGGAACTGATTGATGTAACTTGACAGTGTACAGGTACAAAACTGCTTTGATTTGCTATAATAATATTTGAGCACACAGGTGTTATTTGGACTCTAGAGGGCCACATTAAGAGCTATGACGAGCCAGATTTGGCCCCTGGGCCTTGAGTTTGAACCAAATGCCCCAGATAGTTAGTTGCACCTGTTCTGCTCTTGGAGTGTGAAAGGGGAGTGTGATGATATTAAGTACAGCTCGTGGTTAAATTAAAAAAGTGCTGAGAATGCAAACAGAAGGTTTGGAGCTCTAACAGCGCACGGAAGCGCTAATCTAATTAGGAGAACTGAAAATAGTAATCCATCAGCGCTATAAGAGCCCTGGGCTTAGGATAAAATTGGAAACTTGCACATATTTAGATATATTTTAATGCTTTAATACAAAAGGTTTAGCATATTGTAAGGTAATGAGATTTTGTATATTTCTTCAAGTACCTCCTCCGAACAAAGCAATATGCCTTCGGTTATGTCCACAGGTGTGAATTTGACCTATGCACAGGGGTGATCAGCAGCCACTGACCCTTTGACCTGGGTCAGTTTTGGTCAAGCTCCCGAAGTAAATCACTGGATGTGGAAGTTCCACAAAAGCAAAAATGTTTCCTGGATGAATCCGGAAACACAGGAAACGGTAAACCGAGTGTGGGCCGTCGTTATCCAACTGAGGCGCCGCGCTGAAAACGCCGTGCCATGCCTGAGTGTGTGTTGCCATGAGAATGAGAGGCTATGTTTCCCTAGCAACCACTCTGCAAATATGCCACCTTCCTCCAGTCTGCACTCTCTCCTGATGAGATTCGATGATGCAAGGGCGGCAGCAGCGGTGTTAATAGTTACACCAGTCAGCGGGTCAGACGTGGCCCAGGCTGCGTAAGAAGCACAATAATGAGATTAATTTGATGAGCTTTAAAGTACAGAGGAAAGTGCGACATGTGCGTCCAGCTTTCCAGGCATTGGTTTAACAAGTAGCTTTGAAACTGAGTTAGCAAGTTTATGTTTCTCACTTACATTTATGAGCTGTATAGCTTTAATATTGCTCCTATAAGAAGGCTGCTTGTGTAAGACCACAACACCAGAAGACTGGAGGTTTTAGCCTCACGTTGCAGGCCACCATGGTCAATTCTAATACTTTTACTAAAGTTGAATTTTTGTTTGGTGGTTCACATTTCCAAATGATTTATTGATGTTTTTCAGCCACAAAGCCGAGAAGAAAGATATTTCTTCACTTATGGCCTGGTCAAGCACCAGACATTTTGCTGTGGTGTGTAGAGTTTGATGATGATCCTCTGTCTTTCCTGTCCGTCTTCTCCAGGTGTCGGGTGCTGATGCTGTAACCAGCGCAGGGAGCTGAGAAGCCCTGGTTGATGCAGTGAAGTGTTCCAGTGGGATAAACACAAGCAAAGAAGGTAGGGAAACAAAAGACAGTGAACAAAAATATTATTTTTTGGAGAGCCGGCTCACTCGGCGCAGTGGCTGAGCGGGTTTGACCCACAGGCCGGTGAGCGTCCCGTCACTCGAGGGCAGTTTGTGGTTTCCAGAAAGTCTCTCAGAGGGTACAGAGGGAGCTCAAATTGGTGAGTTAATAGAAGTTGGACTTGGCAAAGAGAGCGAGTTCTGTGTCTTTGCTCAGCTGCTGAGCCGTAACAGGAGGATTCTTTCAGCAGGAGCTGAAAGGAGCCAAGAAGGCTTAGCTCAGCTGCTTGGCTCCCGGTCTGAACCAGGTCTGCTTTTCATGCCCATGTGGTTGCAGAGATGTGTCTTCATTGAGACTCGAGGAGGCCCCTCTGCTTGGTTCCTCCTCTTTGCTCCCCGGTTGCATAAGAGTGATTCTTTGCTCCACTTTCACTCTGGATATCTAGAGGTTGTGTCTGTTTGCATGTATGAGAAACTACTGCGACCAGAAGCCAGCGATCGCACTTCCCGATTCCAGGAATGTCCGGCCTCAATGCTCCAACAGTCAGTGATCTAATGACTATTATGCAATGCGTGGCCCCTATTGCCTTCCACCTCCTTCTTAGACGTCTTTGCACCCAAGGGCCACCAGCTAGTCCGAGTGCCCCCCCTGATGTCCTGTGACAAAAGAAGGCCAAGAAGTCGGGAGAGTGCTGCTCAGTGGTGAAATGGAGAAGTGAGGCAGAAAGGAGAGCTGCAGGGAATATTTTTTGAGGAACCCATTCTGGTGTCAGAAACTAAAAGAGAAAATTAGCTTCTCAGTGCAACAGAAACATGAGCGGAGACAGAGAAGCGTCAGAAAGAGGCAGAAATTAACAGAGCCTTGGGTCTGCGGAGGAAACCTCAACGCTGCTCAGCATCATCCTCTGAACAAGGTGTGAAGAAAGAAAGAAAGAACTGAGCAGCATCCGGGTCGAAGCTAATAGAGAAAACCACGGGGCTTTAAATAGACGTCGAAAAGAGAAGTGCGAAGTGGACTTCACACTCGGAGGGAGGAAGAGAAGCACGAGTACGAGTTTACATCCGTCTCCAGAGAGGCGGCGAGTGGCAAACCGGAGCCGCTGGGGGAATCTGAGCTGGAAGAACTGGGGGATTTACTCACAGCGACGCTTTCAGAAGGCACAACGAGAAAGTAAGGCAGGAGGAGAGAGAGTTTGGGGTGAAGAAACCGAGGAAGAGGAGCAGCACCGAGAGGAAAAGAGGGTAAGACGACAGAGAGTCTGTGAGATGCTTTTCTAATTTCCTCCGTCTGCAGCGCAACATGCCGTGGCCTCTTGATTGCCACAAGCGAGGTGCAGTTTCATTTTAAAGACATGCATCACAGGCGGTAAAACAGCGATCGTCTGTGCAAGCTTCACACCGTTTCTTCCTCCATCCTCGGTTGCGGCGAGCAGACAGCATTGCCAGGCCAACGGTATCCTGGCAACCATCCGCAGAGCGCTGCTCTGGGGATGGACCTCGTGCTGCTCCAGTCTAAGCTTCTCATGTGTGTGCTGATATGTGTGTGGATACCTCTGACAAAGGGAAACATTGCGTCACCTGGTTTTAGTCGCTCGTCGTCGAGGATGTGGTTCGAATCTTCTCGACTTAACATCGCGGTCCCTCATTAAGTCTCCCGTTCATATATTCTCCAAGGTTATAAGGCAAAGTTAGATAAGGTGTGGGCTAAACTCGTTTGTTGGAGCAATGACTCAGCATGCAGAGGTACTTCTTTGCTGATGTAGACGCAGAAGGATATTTGAGGAGGCCTGGGTACCGTCAGAGATGATGCACAACGTCAATACCGGCCGGCTGCGTCTCTGTGCTGCATTGCGACCCCTGCTCTCGTCGAGTGGTAATGAAAAGACTGGGCCTTGTTCTTTTTCTTCACGAGGGACGGCGGCATCTCGTAAACATGCTAATGCTGGCTGTAAATCCTTCCTACATGGACCGATAGGCCCCTCCCGAGTGCTAACATAGCACATAAAGACAGCAGAGGAAGTAAAACCTTGGCTTCTGTCACCAAAGTTCTCCCGTTGTACAGATTTTACATCCACAGAGCTTTGTGTCTGTTTTTGCTGTACACGTCCCAGTTTGGTTTAAATTTGCTGGTAGTGAATGTTCCTGTTCCTCTACCTGCTCTAAAGATGCTTGGGAAAACTTTGAATCTCAGCAGTATGATAACATACCTTCAGTGCCTTTCAAAACTGTGCATGAACTTTAAACTTTTCCACATCTGACACATTACAGTGACAAACCTTGATGTGTTTCACTGGGCTTTCATGACATAAACCAAAACTAAGTAAAATGTGAAGAGTGCGGTGCTGTTTTCTTCTGATACTCAGACTCAGATGCCATGTAATCAGCAAATAGGATCTGCCTGTGATAGTTTAATAGCAGAATAAATTTGGCTCAGTGCTCAGAGGAGCTAACAGCATCACAAAGACCACAGCAGAAAGATCCAGGATGGAGGTGTGTGAGGTTTAAAGACAGATTACAGGACAACTGTTAGTCCACATCTCTGCTATTGTTTAATATGAACAAACAAGTTGGTTGGACCTGATGAGAGGACAGGTGAGGCTAAATAATCTCCAACTTGCACACCTTCCCAACTCAGCTCCTCTAGACTAGCCTTCAGCAATTAGCAAACATATGATTGACCTGCACTTCTGATGAGCTCATCGTGGAAACTATTTCTCAGTCCAAACAGATAATGGAAAGGTGTTGTTATGATGACGTGCTGAAGGCCATTTGTCGGGAAGAGCAGGAGCTTCTTAAAGAGACAGAGGCCCAGTTTCAAGGCATCAAATTGCAAAGTCACATTTATTTTAAGTTATGTTTGATATATACACGTATACATACAGTATGTTTAAAACATATGCCACCTTATGTTTTCAGTAACATAGTTATAAACTACGTTACTGAAGGTAGCATAGTTACTTAACTGTGATATAAAGTTGTACTATATATCCGGAAAATAAGTTATACTGTATGTTTAAATATAATTCAGAATTTTTGGGAAAACTTTAAAATGAATGATCTCATTCATGTTTAATCTCTTATTACTTCACAATTAAAGACTACATTTTGTCCATCTACTCTTGAAATCCCAATGAAATTCATCCTTATGACCATAATGTTGCAAAATGCACATGGATACTTTTGCAAAGCACTGTACTTCTCATTCTATCTGTGGTTTTCTGAGCTTTAGCATCCACCATGTTGGTTCAAAGGTGAAAAAAAAATCTCTGCAAAGCATCTATAGACCACTGCCTATAAAACCATTAGATGGGAGTAGTCAGTATACGGCGGGTTCTTATTAGGTTACTATAGTAATGTAAATAGATTAAAACCACTGCCCTGCTCTAGTGACTCTCAGTAAGTGAGCTAAATGATTCGGCGCTGGATTTAGACCATGCTGTAAGTGGACACAGCATATTGGACATAAACTGTGATCAGTGACACTGATGGCTGGAGCTTCTGCTTCTGCTCTGGAGATGCTGCCTCAACAGAAGGACGGAGAAGACGAGGAGCGAGGCAGGAATGCGAACGGGTTAGACCAACCTGAGGTGTCCAACTTGTCTCTGCTGTGTCTTGGTGTCTTTTCTTGCGCGCTGCCAGGTCCTGTATGCATTTTGTTGTTTCCTCCCGTCCAGGTCGCTGGCCATGGGGAACCTCATTAAGGTCCTTGGCAAGGATTTAGAGAACTGTCCACATTTTTTCCTGGACTTTGAAAGTAAGTGAGCGCCAGGGCGTGTGTGCATGTGTCTGTGTGCTTGGATTGTGAGTGTGGAGCGGAAGGTGGCGCCGTGGGAGGTCGGTGGCCGGGTACTGAAGGGAGGCGGGGAGGGAAATGTTGGGGTGTGAGCTGCTGAATCGTTGATGGTGTGATGGAATGTTGTTGAGGGTGTTGTTTCTCATTATCAGATGCTCTTCAGTCCCACTCTCACTCAGATAATTGTGTAGATACCATTTATTAGACATTGGCATTTCTGGCAATCAGAACAGAATCACCTGTAGCAGACAAGGCTTGACGTTCTAACATCCTAAACACAAACACCTTGATTTTATGGTAATGCAGCATGCACAAAAATAAAGTACTATAGTCACCTTTGCTTAAAATGCATATAAGGCTTTTTTGGGGTTTATGAGTACAGTAGAAGAATCCAGAGAAATATCATGCGTTCCCTAAAGCCAGGACCAGGAAACTACATTTTATTTGTATAATTTTTCAGACTGCAGTTAGCATTTATTTTAGTAATCATTTATTCTATCAATAATTCTGACAATTAATCAAGTAATCCAGAATTAAATGGGCACACTTACAATATTCAAAATGTGTAAAATAGGCAAATAAACAATTCAGTTACTTTTCTGGTTAAGAAAAAATACTGTATTGCTTAAGTTACAATAAAATAGCATTGCTTAAGTTTAGTGCACAGGTTTATTTGGTTACTGAATTAGTTGTCAATTATTTCAATAATCACGATTAATGCGACTAATTGTTTTAGCCCTAATCAGTTTTATTCACATTTTGAGGCAAATGTGTAAAAAGTATTAAAAACTTATCAACTGCTTGTTGCTAGGCTGCCAGCACGTCCTCAGGACTAAATATGAAATGACAGGCATCTTTTAGTCATGTCTGTATATATATTTAGTATGTAAAGATAAAATTTAACCTTTTTAAGTAGTGAGTTAGCTAGCTCACCACAGAGCAAGCAGGCTACGTTTGTTTAGGGCTACACCTGAAACAGATGTACAGAGTGGTGAAAAATACTAAATAAAAGCAAATAATCACCAATTAAATTTTGCTAAACACCTACAGTAGTTTTACTTGTTGCACCTAAGGTCAGGAGCTTGACAAGGCCATGCTAGCTAACTATGCTAGCTAACTACTTTAGTTAGCATGGCCATGTAGAGGATAGATGAAGTTACACACATGATTAACTTCACTTGTTTCATAAAGTTGAAGGGAATTTTCTTCCTTTTACCTTAATACACACCTTGCGCAGTTTCAGGTGAGAGGTGGGGAAGAAGGAAACTGGACTTTTGAAGACAACGATATACCTTGTAACCAGCCTTCGCCTTTCATAGAAAAGTATACAAGCTGTACATTTATGTGTTTAATGTCTTCTGTTTTTTTCTGTATTTGTCACCACTAACTAGTGTATTCCAGGGACTTAGCCATGTAGTTGTTGTTTCCATGCAGGTTTCTGTGCCGCGTTGGTGAGCACACATGAGAGCGGGACTGAAGATGCTCTGTTGTCAGTGTTGCCATGCATCACCCAGGCCTTACTCCCACCATGCCATTCCAACAATCCGCTCTCTCATCCGGTCGCCCACCTCCACCACGCCGCCTCCTGCACGCCACACACATATGCGGCTCACACACACACATATCCATACACCCGTGTGCGCACAACCCCCCCCTCGTCCTGACACGGCCATCCCCTCATCACCCACAGACTTCTCCCCTCTCTCTGTTCCAGGGGGCTCATGGGAAACCTCCTGAAAGTGCTGGCTTGCGCCGAACTTGAGCATGGGCCAATAGTTTTCCTTGACTTTGAACGTGAGACCATCAGCTTCTTATTTTGAGTTATCCCTTTCTCTTTGTTGCCTTTCCCTTTTATTTTGACACCATTCCATCCACCTCAGCTAACCATCCTACCATCTCTACTTACTGGTTTTCTCCCTACCTGTCTGTTCTGTTTCCCCTCTTTATCTTTTCCATTCACGGACTGGCATTTTTGAATCATTTGGCTTCTTTTGAGAGAACCTCTCAAAAGAAGCCCACTATAAGATGGGAAGCAATACGCTGTGATAGTCACAGACAGAAGGATGAGAACAAATGTCAGTCCTGCGTGGGTTTTTTGTTGCTCGCCGATGACGATGTTACACACAGTCTGTCGTCATCCGAGTACATCCTCCTCATCTTCTCCTCATCTCCTGCTGGATGTCGGGTCTTCCTGTGTGTTTGCTTTCCACTAATGCGGGTGTATGAAAGTGTGATGAAGAGGCTGAGAAAGAGAGAATGGCTGTGGAGAAAAGTGCTGTGAATACAATCATCCGTTCTCCTTCTTCCTCCACTTTAGAGGCTGCAGTGCAAAAATCATCCATCCTAACAAGATCTTTGACGCCTTAGAGTTGATTGAAATGAAACGGACTGCAAAGTTATTTCCTTTCTCTGATCAAATGTCAATTTTCTTCTTTATTAGTTGTAACTTATGTTACCTGCCAGAAACTTGACGGGACCAAAGAGCCTGTTAGGATGTAGATGCGCAGGGTGGTAAAAGTATTTTCCTCCTTTAAGACTGTATCTATTTTTGATTTTATTTGGTCACATTTAAATGTTTCAGATCTAGGTTTAATATCATGAAAAGATCGGTAATGCAGTTTTCAAATGAGGTATTTCATTTATTATAGGGGTAAAGCTATTCAAGCCAACCTGGACCCATGTGACAGTGTATTTGCCATCAAATATCTGTAATTTACCACCATTTGGTGGTTATATTTCATTAGTCAAACCCAGGTCTGTAGAAGCCAGAAACAGAACCTGTCTGACAACATGAAGTAGGCTAAAACGCTCCAGTCTGCCAACGGTTACTAAACCACTTCTAATGACTGCAGGAAACCCTAATAAGAGCAATTATCCACAACCAGAGAAGACATGAAACAGTGATGAACCTTCTCAGGATTGGCCAGCCTCCCGTTGTTGCTCAAAGTTGAAGAATACAAGAGTTGAACAAAGACGAAGAAACTGGGTAAAATGGTTTTGGTGGCTAAAACTGTAGTTCACCAAAATAAAACCCCCAAAACTCAAAGACCCGTCTCACATTTATTTCATTCATATTGGAGGGTTTAAGAGGATGGACAACATGGTTAAGGAGATGGCTCAGCATCCTACTGGGATTTATGGGGATTCTTTGAGTAGGCCACTCCAAAACCTTTTCTTAGTGTCTTTTTTTCCCCAAACCATTCGGACGCAGACTTGCTGGCAGGCTTTGGATCATTGCTCTGCTGAAAAATACAAATTCGCTTGCACTTAAGGTCACAGACTGATGGTCAGACGTTCTGATTCGGGATTTTTTCTGCTAGAGAGCAGCATTTATGGTTCCATCAATCACAGCAGGTCCTCCAGGAACCGAAGCAGCAGAGCAGCTGCAGACCTTGTTTGACTGCCTGAACGATGTTCTCTGAAATGCTGTTAGCTTTAAAATTTAACTTTTGTCTCATCAATCCACAGAATATTTTTCTGAAGGATTCTGGGGCTCACCAAGATGTTGGGAAGTGTTGGCCAAAATCCGTCCAAAGAGACGTAAAAGACTCAATGCCTTTTGTCACTTGTTACCACCAGAGGTCGCATAACAACTTATAGGCTTTCACATGGGTTCAGGTTGGTTTGGCTAGCTTTTTTCCTTATTTACTTGTCTGATATTGGGATTTACTTGACCTGAAACATTGTAAGTACGTCACAGTGTTGGGGCAGGGGGAGGCAAATACTTTCTCACAACACCGTATTTGCACTGTATCCCTTCATATCCTGCCCTTTCTTTGCCACCTTCCCCCCTTTAACAGCTGTCTTCCTCCTTCTTCTCCTCCCTCGCCAGCTGTAGATTAGAGCGGGAGTCGGGGGAGCTCACTGCTGCTGGCGTGAGACGTCAAACTGTCAAATAGGCTGAACCCCCCCGCCCCCACCGCCCCCCCCCCCCGTTTCATTATGCATGTGATTCACTCGACTTCAAAAGCAAAAACGAATGAGTCAGAGTAGGGAATGGCAGCTTTAGAAGACCTTACCCCCCCACTATCCCTCCTCATCCACCTCTATGCCATCTGTGGCTCTCTCTCTCTCTTTCTCTCTCTCTCTTTCTGTCTCTCTCTGTGTTTCTCTCTCTCAAATCAGAGGACACTCACCTCTGTCATACAAGTCTCGTTTGAGCCGACCTTTGCCTACAAACTTAACTACAGGGCTGTGTTTGAATGGCTACTAGCGACGTTTTGTGGACAGATTTTTTAAAATTTTAATCATGACAGACAACATCATGCTTAAAAATGTACATTTTAGAATTTTTTTTTAACCAAAATGATGCAGAAAAATTTGGTTTTTAAGCCAAACCAATGGGTGGAGAGATTTAAATGTGAATTTAAAATTACACAAAAAAAATTAGGAAAGTGAAATAATTTCAGGAGTAACTCTGTTATCAGGTAAAAAACAAAAGCAGCCAATCACATGGCAGCCTACATCCCCAAAACAGATTCCTGCACATCATCACAAATCGCGACTCGATTTTCCAGTATCAGCTCCATCGATCCGCTGCTGCAACCTATAAGATTTCTGAGCTACTACAAGATTGGGGACTTTTTTTCCCCCCGTTAAAATAATAACCAAAAAAAAAGTATGACAGGAACAGAATTATTCCGCTCCATCACACTGGATGAAAGAGAACAAAACTTTCTGGTAGACGACACCGAGCAGCCGGGTCCGTTCAGATGATAACGTCCTAAACGAGATTATCTGATGGAAAGAATAAAACGGTGCAACAAAACGATGAGCAGAGAGAGGATCGAGCCTGTAGGGACCTCAGTCAGGCTACTTGTTGTTTCCTCCTGTTTCATCTCAGCTAAACTAACCAAACACACTTTGCTTGCGAGACGACTTCCTGCTCCTCCCGTTTAGGTCTGGAGATTGGTTTTGTTATCGCTCCCTAATTAACACCTAGTTAAGACGGCATGTTGTTTACCCAGGGAATAAAAGAGGCTGTAATGAGGCGTTATAAAAATAGCAAAGGTTGCGGCGCTTAATAGGGCAGCCGGTGTGTGTATGAGGACGGCACGTCTCCCGTGATTACTGCTGGCTCGCGGCAGGGCGGCCCGGGAAACACTCCATCACCTTCCACCTGAGTCACAGAGGCGGACAAGAAACCCAAACGGTACCGCGGCTCAAACCGAGCACGTCCTGGACTTTATGTCCACTCACCATTAAAATAAATGTTAGAGTTAGGCCTGTCGCGATAAACGATAAATCAATTAATTGTACGATAAAAAAAAAACCTATCGCGATCATTTTAATTATTGTCTTTATCGTCTTTTCCTGCCTTTAGCGTAAGGTCCTAGCTGAATGAAAATCATTATGACATATTTATGTTACATTAATGAAGAACAGCTGAAAACCTACGGGTCTGCTGGACTTCATTGCGCCGTTTCAGCTGTTTGGGATTCCCCTCTCCCCTCATAAAGCAGGTGGAGAATCCGAGCTTTCTGATTGGCTGCCTGTCACATTCAGCCTTAAGCTCCCAGTGGGGGAAAACCCCTGATTTAGATCAGAGCGGCCACTACGAATGCCTTTGGAAACTCCCCCGGCCCCCAACAAAATTTCTTGAAACGATATTATCGTTTATCGCGATAATTTCTTTAGACAATTAATCGACCAGCAAAATCTGTTATCGTGTCAGGCCTAGTTAGAGTGATTCTGGACTTTTAATGATTCATTTGAAACCTTGTGTGATCCCATGACTCACATGTATGCAGGTGTTTTCAGTCTCTGTTACTAACAGGTTGCCTTTTTATAAACGATACACACTCAGACACACTCAGACCTGATTGCAGTTCATGTTTTGGATCTTTTGGTGGAAACCAGAGAACCTGGAGAGAATCTTAGTCTGTTCATTTGTGAATTATGAGACAATTTTAGCTCCATAGGAGAGCGTACAAACACAGCAGAGAAAGGACAGGATTTAACATAGATGATCAGCACACAAGTATATTCAAATAATTCTGATTGGAGAAAAAATGGAAGATTTTGGTTTTCTCTAGTCCACACAGATTAAAAAATTAAACGTATAGTCAAATTTAATACTTGGATGAATATCCTTCAAGAAGTTGCAGAGAAATCCTTTTTGCTTTAATAGGTTTCTGGCATATCTCTGGAGAATGTTTTGTTATTATTATTATTTTAGTAGGCTGGTCTCCAGACAGACATTTTGACACAGGGCGTGCATTATTAATGCAGATGAAGCAGACGATTAGGCTCAACCTCTGCTATCATTCAATTCAAAACACATTTTAAAATTGAACTGTATGTCTTTATTTGAGGCAAACTTGTAAAAACCTCATGATGAATTCAAACTTGTGCACTCTGATTCATATATTGGTGAAATTCATCCAAGTTGTTTGTTTAAACAGAAAAGTTCAAATGAACCATTCAAAGCCCCAAACGAATAGGAAATGAGGCTCTGTGCCAAAGTGAACAAGAACAGAGCAGGTCTGGATACTTTCTTCCTTTAGCAACTAACCTTAAAGGCAAAAAATAAAATAAATCTGCACCAGTCCACAAAACTGTCACATAAAGTGGTAAAAAAGTATAAGATAATTACATGGATTAGAGGGTTGGACAGAAGAGACATATTTTCAGTCCAGCTTCTGATAAATCAGTGTGATTTACTCCGTTTGGTCTGCAGTCTGTAGTCAGACCTGACTTTGTGACGGAGGGCATCCCAAGCTGACCTCTGACCTCTTGACACATAAGAAGTCAGTGAGTGACTCTTTAACTCCCAGCCCAGATATAAACCTCGATTTGATGAAGTTCTGCAGCCGGAGAGAGAGAGAGAGAGAGAGAGAGGCAGAGCAAA
This sequence comes from Micropoecilia bifurca, assembly GCA_903067075.1. Lineage (NCBI taxonomy): Eukaryota > Metazoa > Chordata > Actinopteri > Cyprinodontiformes > Poeciliidae > Micropoecilia > Micropoecilia bifurca. The sequence goes on along the minus strand of CAEGAF010167223.1, from coordinate 15,078 downwards.
GGAGAGAGAGCGAGAGCTCAGGGTTTTTTCTTGACCTTCTAGGATAACCTTTTCTCTTTCTTCCTTATTAACCTCCTTCTCTCCTCTTTTTTTAACCCCCTTCTCTCGCTCTTGGTCTTCTTTCTGTGAATACATACCCCCCTCCTGTCCGCCTTACATCACCTTTCCTCCCGCTCCCGATCAGATGCCCAGCCCACCGAGGCGGAGACGGCCGTGTGGAACCAAGTCAGCGCCGTTCTGGAGGAGGCTCACGGGATCCTGGCCGAGCTGCAGTCCTACAACGGCGCCGGGCAGGAGATACGAGAGGTGAGGCGCAGCACAGAGACAACCGAACGCTTTGGGCTCAGAGCGTCACATGTGGAGATAAGAAACACTGATATCCGAGTGACAGTGTTTAAAAAAAACATCAAGAACACAAAAGGTTTTGAAATATGAGGTGTTTTGTTGGGATTTTATGCCAAGTCAGGGTTTCCCACAAAGTAGGAAAAGTATAGTATAGTAAAGAGTATATCTTTTACAACCCAACCCACTTCAACCTTCACAACCTGTAACTGTTGTGTTCCTCGCTCTTCTTTATGCTATTTGTTGTTCACTGATGTCACACACAAGTGGGCTGCAGGCTACAGATGTTTTTAAATAAATGTATATTTTCCTCCTGCTTCCCAACTATTCTCTACTTTTGCGTTGCATAACCCTGATATATGAGATACACTGAATTTTGCTGTAACATAAAATAAATGCAGAGGATTGATGTGGTGTGATTACCTCTGGTAGAAACTGAACATTGGGCGTAAACATCTATCAAACATTTTCTGCTGATAACTTTCTTCTTCCAACTTCAGCTATGAACGCTGAATCATTTCTGCTCTTTGCTGACGCTGAGACCTTGGAGGAATTTAACCACAAAAATCCATCAGCCCGTGTTTTGCCGGGTCTGGTCGCTTTTTCACATTGAATCTTCAGTCAGTGAAGTGCAGCAGCGACAGGACTGCTACTACATACAAATACTGTTGGAATAATACCAAGAAAATGTAATTTCAGATTAGAAGTATGACTATAATAGTGTATTTCTTATGAGAAAGGGATTTACATGTCACCTTGTAGTCAAAATAGCTCAAGGATTTCCCTATAATTTGATTGGTTTAGTGCCGCTAATGCAGTTATTTAGCTGGATTCGTTGGGAGTCTCCTGTACTGCTGCATCTCACTGGTATTGCTAACTTCATTTGCATCCCGTTAGATCTTAATATGTGATGCTGTGCTAATTACCCTACAGGCAGAATAGAAAGATGTTTCTTTCATGTGGTATATGGCTTAATGGTGCAGATATGAAGAACTTGAAGCAGCTTCTGTTTCCCTGCTGCCTTCCTACAGGCCATCCAGAACCCAGGTGACCTCGCTCTGCAGGAGAAGGCCTGGAACGCCGTCTGCCCCCTGGTGGCCAAGCTGAAGAGGTTCTACGAGTTCTCCCTCCGATTGGGTGAGATGTTGATCTTTAAAAAGAAAGAAAAATCATCTCAGAGGGTCGCAGGATACCAAAAAGTAGAGATTTATGAAACATACAAGGAGGGAGCTTTTATAGCTTATATTAATATAAATTAGCAAACTAATAATAAAGAAAACCATAGCTTTTCTATTTGCTGCTTTTCTATCTTGCTGCAGCAGCTGGCTGTGCTGCAGTTTTACCTCTATCATGAAAATAAACAGGAACAAAAGTTGAGCTTTACTCTTAGCTCCTGCAAAAGTTTACATCTCCATTCATGTTACAAAAATTAGGACACTTTACACCAGCATGTATGTTTTTTTTAATATACTGGAATGACATATTGATGTTTAAGAACAATTGCAAACAATAATGCACAGAAACGTTAACAGGATGAAACACTTTTGAAATTATTTGTTTGGAATAAAAAGTTAATTTCTATGTGAGGCATAAATCAGAACACGTTTACTCCAACTTCAAAAAGACCAAAGTTACAATGTTTCGCTTCAGCTGCATGCAAAGTTTAAACCTCGAACGTCTGGAGATCGAAAAAGCCGTCTGAAAAAAGAATGTGGAAGGGTATAAGTCTGGAAAATAGCTTTCAAAATTATTGGAAATAAACCACTCTGATGTTCAGAAAATAGTCTAGAAGCAGAACACGTCCAGAAGAGCAGTCTGAGAGCAGACGGCAAGAGGCTGAATGAAGTCTCCAAAAACTCCAGGATGTCATCATGGGACCTGCAGCAGTATCTACCAGATTTCAGCACAATCAGAAAAAGGCTGCACAAGTTGAGTTTTAATGGCATGTGTGCAAACAAATGTGAAACCAGCTGTAAATAATAAAAAAAAAAGTTAAAGCAAAAGCAGAACTGAAACCTTTGACATTTAAGTGACCCGAAACGTACCAGTAAATCCACCAAGGTGAGGCTGGAAACAAAGAAATGGAAAGTGTTGGTCCGAATTAACATCTGGGTCTGACTGGAAACGGGGATTTACATCCAGATGAAAATAAAAACAACGCTCAGACATGTGAGAGCTGGAAGTGAGGAGCTGGGTGAACTTTCCTCAGCCTGCACATTGTTTAGAGTAAATTAATACGAACACTGCAAAGACACAAAATCTTACAAAGGTTTTTTTCCTACTGTAAATATCTTCCTACACTTGGAATAAGACAAAACTAACTCATAAGTATCTTTTCAGAGAGATACAGGAGCTTGTAAGTAAATAATTCCTTAAAATTGATGAGAAAGTTCTAGTTACAAACTTATAAATGGAACATTCTAACTAAGAAGTATTTACTTAAAACAGGCTCCTGTGTCTTGCTGAAAAGTTATTTGTAAGTTAGTTTTGTGCACTAAGATGTTTGAACTGGAAACAAGACCAAAAATACTTGGTAAGATTTTGTGTTCTTGCAGTGAAATTGGACGGTTTTGGGTGCAAAGTTGCAGTGGAAAACGACAAAATGGGAGAAATGATATGCAAGAACCGCATTTGTTCAAACATACAACATAACTGACTGATGCTTGAACACCTTTGTAAACCTGACAACCCCAGGTGGGGTCAGTATATTTTGGGTTTTAGTCCCCTCTCTACTATATATAACACTCTATGTTACCTTTGTTTGTTAGGTCAGGTCCGTTTAAGGAGTGGAACATCTAAAACTCACAGGAAACAGAGAATCAAGCTTTCACCAAAAGACAAAGCAGTCAGATGTCAGAACCACCATGCGAAATTTTCTTTTCTTTTCTTTTTTAGTCCAACAGTAGCTACTCCTATAAGCCACGCGCTGCGGCAGCATCGTCCTCGCCAGCATCTCCGCAGCATCCTGCCCGAGCCGCCACGCAGCCGTTGCTAGGGAAACAGCTCTACACGGCCGTCCGGTGCTGAAAGAGACGGGGAGAGTGAAGCAGAGTTCAGCCGCCGCCTCTGCTCTGCCTTCCAATAATACCTCCATTTCAGGGACTCGCTGTTCTCAGCTTACCATAAAACGAAGGCCTGGCTAATAATTGATGAGGCTGTTATCAGACCTCAACCTCCGCCATGACAGAGAGGGAAACGGACTGGATCCTTCACGATCCGGAGGGTCTGCTTCTCGCTTTCTGCATCCTGAGAACCGGTTTTCTCTTTATCCTCCACTTTTTGGTTTCGTCGTGCAAAACAAAGCGACGCTTCACACAGGACGGAGAGCAGGCGCTTCGTGGGTTTCTGCCCCGGCCCTGTAGATTAAACACTGCTCTGCTGTATTTATAGACGGCCGTCATGCATTTTTAATGCAGCGGAAGAGACGCGGCCGCAGGAGGCTTCGCTTTTGATCCGTCCCCACAGCAGGCGGCCTCTGAGGTCAGGCTCTGCTATCGCATTTGCTGCCGGCAGCCATACCTGAGAACCGGTGAGCCGAACGCCGTTCATTCAGCCACCGACCCGACAGGCAGGGGGCGCCGAGCTGCACAGCAGGAACACACAGCGTCAGCTTTTTGTTGCTTTTTGTCACAAACCATGACGGGTTTTGTTACTGTGTGTTTTCTGTAATGAAGTAAAAGGAAAATGCCACGTTGGTTTGACTTTTCTGCAAAGACTAATCTAAACTAAAGTGCCAATCTTACATGCTAGTTTTGATCCAATACCGATATTGATATCGACTTATGTTATATAGTGAACATCCCACTTTATACAACGGTTCATGTCTTTGTTTTAAAGTGGAATGAACAGAATTTAAAGACTGAGTTTGACAGATCTGGTTTGGAGTTTCTGAGCCGTGTTTTCCTGTTGCAGAGAACGCCCTGCGCAGCCTGCTGGAGGCGCTGACCAGCCCACCCTACGCCCCCATGCAGCACCTGGAGCGAGAGCAGGCGCTGGCCAAACAGTTTGCAGAGATCCTTCATTTCACGCTCAGCTTCGACGAACTAAAGGTGGGAAAGAGTCGCTTTTACAACGAGCCCTATGGCAGAAGTCTGACCCGCGTTTCGGTTTAGTGACATCTTGATATCGATTCCGTTCCATTTCCTGTCGTGCAGATGACAAACCCGGCCATTCAGAATGACTTCAGCTACTACAGGAGGACTATAAGCAGGAACAGGCTGAACAACCAGCAGGTGAGATCAGGACAAAGCCCACCAAGCCGCAGAATAGGTTTACTTTATTGATAAGTCGGTATTAATCTGAGAACTCAGTAATAATAATGGAGTCACAATCATAACCCGTCACTAAACTGCCGCATCTCTTCCAGCTGGACGCAGAGAACGAGGTGAACAACGAGATGGCCAATCGCATGTCTCTGTTCTACGCCGAGGCAACACCGATGCTGAAGACCTTGAGTAACGCCACCACCAAGTTCGTTTCAGAGGTACGGTCCATCGCAGGTCAAAGGTTAAGTGGCAAAAAAAAAAAAAAAAAAAAAGCACACAAGTCAAGCAAGTAACAATGTGTTTGGTTTTGGTTTGTTTTTAATGGAAAGTGTAGTGACCAGTAAAAAGTTTAGGGGGACACAGGCAACAAAACAAAACAAAAATACAACAAAAAAGAAAGATTTTTTTAAATTATTATTTTGTATTTATTTTATGGTTTTACATTTACATCTTAATTGAAGAAGATGACTCTTTATGTCTTTCTATGACATTAACTAGACATTAACTAGCATATTTGAGGAGGGGGCCATGGTCTCCCCTGGCCCACCTCTGAGGGCCGCCACTGGATAATTAGAGCAAGTATTGTGAAAACCAAGCAGATTTTATGGACTTTCAGGGCCTGATCACGTAATCAATCAGTCAATCAATCACATTTATTAGCACATTTCAGCAACAAGGCAGTTTGAAGTGTTTCACATCATGAAAACACAAGTCATAAAAACAAAATACATTAAGAAACTGAGAAATCAGTAATAAATATTACATTTTGTCAAATGCCATGATCAATATCATCAATATACATCAAATATTTTGATTAATTTTCTATTTGTTACAGTTCAAAACAGCCTTAATCGTCTACACTATTTTTAGTCTAGATTTAAGGCTAAAGAACGTTGTCCCTAATAAAAGCAGCAAGTTAAAAACAAATTACGTCTCATTGTGACCTTGTTTTTAACCCAGTGTGATTCTGTTTCTACATTTGTTGTACATTATTCCTGATAAACGTTTAATTTGCTGATCTGGAGAACATTTTTGAGCATATATTGAAGTACAGTATTGCGGTGGCCTTGTAACAGAAAGGTTTTCTCTCCGATTGTCTTTTTCTTCCAGAAATAAAATAAAAATAATAAGCTGTGATTTTAAAAAGCTGCAGAGTCAGTGTCCTGATGGGAGACGCTGCTGAGCCTCATGCAAAATGCAGAGGACAGGCTGGTCACCACATCCCTGCCAAGGCGCTTCCACTTCGTGTTTTCCTCTTTGCGCTCTGTCTCCCCCTAGTGGTCACAGCCGTTCCCGGATGTTTGTTTTCTGTTGTGCACATTAAAGATCCTGAAGTTCAAGTTCTCTCTGGTTGTCTATCCGCAGAACAAGACTCTGCCGATAGAGGACACCACAGACTGCCTGAGCACCATGGCTTGTGTGTGTCGTGTCATGCTGGAGACTCCGTGAGTGATTTTTTTAAGTTTAATTTTTCTTGATGCCACAGATCTAATTTCTAATTAACAGCCTTTCAAAGTGAATATTATAGACAGTCCAAACTATGAGAAGCTAATCCAATAGTTTCACTCTAATACGCCGTCTTTCTTGGCCAAATCGTCCCTGTAAAAGTTTCTCTTATCTGTTTAAATAAAAGTTTAAATAAATAAATAAATAAATTTAAAAAAGTGTTTGGTACAACTTCAGTTAAGTTGACTTAACTAAATTTAGCAAAAATAATAAACTAAAAATTTTACTTAAAAAAATTATCCCAACTTAATTACATAGGTTTTTACATTATTTCATCAAGTTGATTTATTAGAAAATATTACATTTTTGACTCTTTTCTAAGTTATTATTATTATTATTATTTCTACTTTAAAATTGTTATGGACATAAAATAATTCATACATTAAAGTGTTTACAAATTTCTGCTGAAAAAGAGAACAAAAATTAATTTCTAACTTTTGAAAATGCACGTCTTCGGATATGTTTTAATTTTGCTGAATGAGAAAAAAACATAAACAACAACATATACTTTTCTGCTTCTTAATCTGAATGCAGAATTTTCTTTCGCACTGCAAAAACAAAATCTCATTAAAAAACGATTTCAACTGGCACATTATTTCACTCAAGTGAAAAATGTCACTATAAGTCTAACAATCAACCAGCGGAACCAGCACTTTTTCATCAATATTAAGGAATTTAAAAAAGCTGAAATGCTACTTGTAAGTTAGTTTTGTGTCATTTCGGTAGAAACTAGACCGACAAGCCGTTGCCAGATGTTGTGTTTTTGCAGTGCAGAAGCTGAGCCTCTCTGTGCCGCTGTGTGTTGCAGGGAGTACCGCTGCCGGTTCACCAACACAGACACCATGCTGTTCTGCATGAGGGTCATGGTGGGGGTCATCATCCTCTACGACCACGTCCATCCCGTCGGCGCCTTCGCCAAGACCTCCAAAATCGACGTGAGTGGCGGAGAGCCGACACCTTCACTTCCTCACCTTCATGTGAAAGAAGTGAAGGTGATCAATGCAGATACCTGAAATCTAACTTCAGGGAGATATGAGAGCTTGTTCGAAGTCAGTAATTCCTTCAGTTCCACTGGCAGATTAACTCACTCAAAACAAGACACTTTTCTCATGTCATGAGTGAACTAATCTGCCAATGGGAGTAGCTGCTCTTCATTGATATTAAGGATTTATTTACTTAAAACGAGCTCCTGTACTTTGCTGAAAATGTACTTGTAAGGTTGTTTTTTTTCTTATTTCAAGATGTCTGCACCAGAAATCAGACTGAAAAAGTAAAATTGAGTGTGTTTGCAGTGTGACTGATCATGTTGCGGAGTCGGATTTAACCCTCCATCTTAAAAGAGAAGGTCTAAATCTACATTGTACAAATGTTTCTGCTGGCATATTGATAAAACCTGTCAGTACCATGCTGACACGTTAGCAGGCGTGTTTGGAGAGCGGAATGAATTGAAATATTTGCTCCAACTAGTGGAAAACTCGCCGTCTGCCATCTTGAGAGAGAACTGCCTTCCACATGACGGCCCACGGTACTTGTTGCTATGGGAACGCCTCCCTAGATATGAGAGAAACGTCCGAAAAGGGAGGCAAAAAGGACTGGAAATACCCAAATGAAATGACTAAAATTAGAAATAAATGAGAAAATATTAAAATCACAGAAATGCAACAAAAAAAAACAAATCCCATAAAGAAAAGGCAGTTCAGTCGTCCTCAGGTTTCCACAGATTGAGGCGAGGTTGAGCCCAGGTTGTTGACCTTTAACCTGCTGTGTCGTCTCTGTTGGCTGGCAGATGAAGGGCTGCATCAAGGTGCTGAAAGAGCAGCCGTCCAACAGCGTGGAGGGGCTTCTGAACGCACTGCGGTGAGTACGGAGGCTGGGATGGACACACTTAGTGTCTCACTAAAATAGAAAATGTCTGGTACAAGGCAAAGATCCACGACTCATTAACCTCGTCTACTGCTTAACTTTATGGTAAATAAAACCTCCATCATCCACTGGCTGTCACACCAAAGCAGACTTTGGCTGCAACCATTCGTTAAATTTAAATGTTTTTAAAGCAAAAAAAAAAAATACTGACCCGTATTGTCTTTTTTTTTTGAGAATGCACTAAAAATCAAAAACGTAGGAACAGCTGATTGAAAAAAAAGTGAAAATTGTACGTATTCCTTCTAATACTGCAAGCGAAGAAAAATATTTTTTTATCTTTTGGATCTACAATAATCTAATTTTCCCACCAAAATATTTCCTGATTTGATTCCGTCGCACTTTTTGAACTATTTTCCTGCTGAGAGACCCAAAAAAAACTCAAAACTATAAAATTAAAAAGTAGGTTTTAGCTACACTTAATAATTACTACCATTATTTCTACTGCTTATGGAAAATGTAAAATTAAAAGTAAATATTCTTATTTTCTTGTGAGGTTATGCTAACAGTGCTGCCATTTCAATTAAAGGTTTTTTATGGGTATTTCTTACTTTTTATAATTGCTAACATGCCATTATGAACCATTTCTTGTCATTTCTGTGTGTGATGTTGTGTGTCAACTGTTTTTATTTCTTTCTGTAATCCTGCCAGGGGCCTACAGATGCTAATTAGCCCTTGTGGCTACACCTAGCATACCTACATATTTAACGTTAATGTGGTTAATGTGCTCTGACCTGTTTTTGTTTCCCTCTCTCTCTTCTTCAGGTATACGACACGACATCTAAACGATGACAGCACCTCCAAACAAATCAGAGCCCTGCTGCAATGAAGGAACACCAGAGGAGATGGAGGAACGTCGGAGCGCACCTGAAGACGGAGGAGAGGGGGGGGGGGGGAACAGACGGCAGAGGCTGAAAAAGCTGTTTGCAACAGACGGAGAGAAACATCTCTGGGTCTGGAGCAACCTGAAGAGAAGAAGAAGAAGAAGAAAAAGAGGAATTTAATTATATATATTATCAGCCGTCCATCATTCTGTCTCTCATTTTGTAAAGTAAGAAAAGAGAACAAAAGAAGAAGAAACCAGAAATGAAGATTACAGATATTTATTAAGCAGGACAACAGAAGAAGCTCTATTGGGGAGGGGGGGTAAAAATTAAAGGTCAGAACTGAAATGTGAGAATAGTTAGAGTTACGTGTTCCTGCTGTTAGTCAGACAAGTTTTGCACACTCCCCTTTCGAGAAAACAGCATCCATCTTCTTACCGGTTCCTGGAAGCCTCCCCACGTCGCCGCGGGAACCGTGGCTCGGCCCCTTGGTTATCCCTCAGCTGCACTGATCCCCACACTCAGGCGAAACGAAGCAATGTGATGGATCCTCTCCGGAGATTTGCTTCTTGCCTCTCTGCCCTTTCTGCCCTCCACCACCACGTCAGTACAGCTGTGGGCTACAGGATGAAAGGACCTGCATTTTCTGTTTTCACCCTCTGAATCGCTTCCCATCCATCCATCCATCCAATTTGTAGTTTTCCTTTTGGCACAACATCCACCCTTGTAACGTCCCAGCACAAAAAAAGAAACTCAAACCCTTGTTAGGCTGTATTCTCTCCATGGTGCTAATGTTGCTAGAGCTATCACAGCATTAGCTTCTTAGAGACCAAAAGAAACAGTAAAGCAAACCAAACATGCTTCATTATGGAATCACATCCAGCTTTTTCTGCTGGGAAAAAAAAAGACAAACTCAAACAGTTAGCAGATCAAACCTACAGCACACTTCTTCACTTAGTGCCAAAAAAAGCTGAGTCGTTTACACTCTTGTTGCGTCGCCACGTTGGCTACAGGGGAGGAGTTTTGTAGTCCTGATCATCTTTACATAAAAGAAAAAGAAGCGATGACAGGCATGTATCCGGCGTTTCAAGCTTTCCGGTGTAAATAAACGAGGCTTCTCCTGTCTGACACGCTCCGCTTGAACTCTCAGCCCACATTCCCACTTATTCCACCCAACCTGGGTTCTTTCTCTTAGTGTGAAAAACACGAGGGCCAGCCAGTCGGAAATAAAACTTTTAACAAAAGCAAAAAAAATAATAAAGGAATGCTGTAATTTGGATGTCCATAGACCTTAGTCTGATTTAATTTATAATATATTTTCTATACAGAATGTGTGCCCAGTACATACATACATAGATGGCATGTTGTAAAAGTTCTGACAAGAGTGTGTAAATAAGGTGTTTCTATTCATTTTTAATTGTTCAGTGACGCTGAATTCGGGTATGTGTTGTCTCTCAGAATTACCATGCGTTTGGCTTGGACCATCGGACTTGCCGTAGTCATAGGTTTCAGAAATTCAGCTTCATTAAGGCGAATGAATCAGAGGGGAGGGGCAGGGGCTCTTCATTTGCTTGTTCTTTTTGTATATTTTGTGCAACAATAAACTTGTCATTTATTACATTCAAATGCTGACATTGTGTGTTTGTGTGTCACACCTGAGACATGACTGACTTTATTCCATCAGTGTCTGCGTATTAACAACAGATTATGTCCATCAGTATTTTATTCAAGCCACCATGTTGGTTGAATTTCATTTTCAGAGCCAAATGACATGTTCCTGTGAGAAACCGCACACATTTACAGATTTTGTTTGGCGTGATAAACTGTGTCCCTGAAACATTGTTTAAACATCTACATTAGTGTAGTGTGGTTAAATTTTAGCAAGTAAAACATGTATGAAAGCAGGACATTAAGCTGCTTCCATCCTCTGCTGTGAACTCTTTACCATTACTTGTGAGAGCTGCTTGCAAGCTAGCTAATGCTATGCAGCTAGCTTGCTAACTCTCACCCAAGAAGCTAAGTGGTCCAATTTCCCGCAAAATATGAATTACTTGCCAGTTGGGTTAACATTACATAGCTAGCTTCCTAACTCTCACGCAAGAAGTTATGAGTCGTACAATTCCAAACAAAATACGAGCTACGTCCATGTCAGTTATCAACAGGTAGCTTGCTAAGTCTCCCCTAAGAAGCTACTAGTGGTGAAGTTCTCAGGAAAAGAATGAGTTCCAAGCTAACGTTACATACCTAGCTTGCCAACTCTCACCGTAAAAGTTACTAGTGGTACAGTTTCCAACAAAATATACAGGATTAGCTTGAGAACATGTCTACTAGGAGGTGATAGACTTTTTAAAAAATATATATAGCTTCACATTGTCTCATTAAACAGCAACGTGAAAATAAAAAGTAAGGTGTGTTTTGTAAAGCACATAAAGAGGACAAAAAGAGTTAATTAAACAGACACTCAATAAGTAGCTGAGTTTTCAAAGTATTTTACCAAAATAAATCTTTAATGTGTGATAGGCCGCCCCCTTTGATAACTAAATGAAATCAAATTGCTTTATAGTCATTTAAACAATGTTAATACATGTTTATGAAGGCCTCAGAGCTCTGACAGAGAACATTAGTGAACAAACTGGGAGAAAGTTGCAAAAAAGCTCAAAGATTCGGCTGTAAATGTCAATTAAATGTAATGGAGGATTGTCCAATCAGATGTTTAGAATTAAGAGAGCCTGGAAAGATCAGCAAGGACCGGGAAGCTAATCAGAGCTGATGATAGCTGGAGATAAACAGTTCAGATTTTTATGTGCCAGAAACATTTTAACGCCGTGTGTTAAAATGACTCAGTTTGGGTCTCAATAAGATACATTGGAGTTTCCGTATAAAAGTGACTCAAATTCAAATACTTTTGAAAGGAAAAAACCAGAAAGCTTTTAATCGGATGTTAGTCATAAACTTCATATACATTTAAACCCTTGTGCCATTTTATTTAAACTTAAAAGCAGTTTTTTTTAAACTTATTTTCTACATTATGTTCAATTTGTTGTAAATGTGCCCCACATTACCACAAGGGGGAAGCAAAAGATCACTGTAAACGTGGCTCCACATCTAATGAATACATAACCTACTAACCTGCTTAATCTGGATCAAAAGACACAAACATAACAGAATCATTACGAGAAATATTTGCTCACATCTTCCTGCATTTAGACTTAAAAACAGATTGTTTCAGCCTTGGTTTGTTAAAATAAAGGTAAAATTCACTGTAACGTATAATGTCTTCTAGGTGTAAAGTGGGGCGTGGAGGTTATGGTTGAAGTGGTCAGCAGGGAGAAATGTAACAGAAAGTAGCAGGATAAAAAATACAAAAAAAACAAAACAGATTCAAGCTGGAAGTAAAAGACAAAAAGCCTTTTGTGTGCAATCTTGATAAATACATGTCGGCCTGTATTTGTGTCCCAACTGCCATGTCATAAATGGGGAACCATTGTCTCAGTTTACTTCCCCAGTTTTACATTTATAAAATAAAACTGGGTGTTTATTATTGCTCAGTGAAGACAGTTTGCTATAACATAGCAGGAGGATTAAACAGGCAAGTTTCCTCTGTACAGTTTAACCCTCTTTTAAATGTTCTGAGTATTTCCTTTCAGAATCCATTTGTGTCATGTTGCAGACACGAAAAAGAGGAAGCAAAACATGCAAATCCATATTTCATTGTTGACTTTGGAGAGTCTTTAAGTGCAACAACGTGTGCGCTACTGTTTGCTCAGCTAACAGAGTAAATACGAGCTGCGGCTTCAGTTCTTCCAACAGTCAAACATTATCTCTCATCACTCTGTAGTTCCCCTGAAACGCTTTGCAAATCCACCTCTTGCGTTGTTGTTCTGCCAATCTCCACGGCGACAGCGTTGATCACTAACCGCCCCAGAGGAGGGAGCACTTATCAGACACCGATACACAAATGCAGCGGTTTCCCTCCGCTTCAACCGACCGGTCAGAGGTAGCCGTTCCCGGAACGGAAATCAGGCGGCGCGTTCTTCGAGCCGCGCGCCAGCTGTTGCGCCACTCACCAATATGCTGACCAACTGTGAATAATGAGATCGAAATAATTTCACAAGTTTTTCCACCTTTCCTGAGACCTAAGAGCTGTAAGACTCAAACCTCAAATAAAAACACTTTAGTCTAAGGATGCGCAATAAATCGGCAACATCAGTATCGGCTTTGATTCGTTTTATTTTAACATATCGGAATTGGTCCGATATTTGCACCCAAATTTTGTACTACAAATCAGAATAATAGTTCTATTCTACTCTATTCCATAAATAAAATATCAATCAGTATTTACTTCTATCAATAGAGGAGGGAGTGGAAGAAGTTGGTCATGTGCTATTTGTTTAGCCGTGTGACATGGAAAGGATGCAGCAAAGGATTGTGGGGAGTTTAACTGAAGCGGAAAAAAAAGTGAGTGATGTGGTCAGTTTTTCAAGATGTCGAAAAGGTAGTTAATTTTATACAATATGAGTAAATATCAGTTATCGGCCATGTTGATTTCGGATATCAACATGGCCGCTGGGTTGCTACGTTGGAATAAACAGCAGTTTGCAGACGTCTGCACTCTGTTTGATACATTACTGAAGCAAATGTTCAGCTCAGATCTGGATTCTCTCATGTTCCACAACTTCACCCTTCTCCTCCTGAATCCGTTGTTTTGTCGATTCAGGCGAACGGTTTGGGTCATTTTCTTGCTGAAGTGAAACCCGAAGCTTCTTTGCTGAAATTGACTGGCATTTGCAAATGTTTATGACTCCATCCACCTTGACAAATCCCCTGAAAAAAAATCTAACTAAATCAGACCACAGCATGAAGCTGCCACCGCCGTGCCTCAATATTTGAGTAAAGTGTTCTTTTGGTGATGTGCAGTGTCTTTTTTTTTGTGGCGTATTTTCGAGATGTTTTTATTTAAAAAAAAAAACTTTAATATCCCTACCTCACAGCCCATTTGATAAAGAGTATTGAAGAAAGCCTTCTAAAGCCCCAAACAGCTACTCTCTTCTGTTCTAACGTTGCTTCAGACCTTTTCTCATCTGTCGTACATTAAAGCTGAAAAAAGGTTAAGAAATTTCTAAAATATATCGAACTTTCTTTGCATTTCAAAACCACAACAGTGAGAGTTTACAACAAAGCTGCTCACACACTTATAGTTTGAAATATGTTGGCGTGTGAGATGTGAGAGACCCAGTCAGGTGTGGCTCCGTCCTGCTGGACGTTCGGGTTCGGTATAATGGGGCCCTTGAAATGGGCCTGAGGGGCCGTGGGCGAGCCCACGTGTGTGTGTGTGTGTGTGTGTGTGTGTGTGTGTGTGTGTGTGTGTGTGTGTGTGCGCTCAACACTCACCACCGCTCCACAGGCCTCCTAATGTTACATCTTGTTGCATAACACGTTTAAAACATGAGTGAGCCATGTGCTTTTTTTTTTTTTTTTTTTGCTAAAACAGCCCTACATCTGTTTTAAATACCTGTAAAAAAAAAGTAAATCAAAGCTGAGGTCAGGGTCTCGGTCCTTACTGCCTGAAGAGGCTTTGGAAAGTGTTCAAATTTAGTCCAATCTCATGCTGATTTGAACACATGTTGCAAGGTTAGTGAAAATACCTGCCACTGTGCTGCTGAAAAATAAAACGTTCTTAAAAATGTCTGAATGCTGTAAAACACATTTTTCTATTGATAACTGAGAGGAGCATTAAAAATGTTTGACATGACAGATTTTGGCTGTAAAGTAAAGAAAAGCAAAGATTAACCAAAATTGACTTTTTAAAAAAAAGTATATATAATTTCGCAACCTCTTCACACATTTTCACATAATTCTACAAATCGTTGTGGTTTTATCTAAACTTCTGTTCTTCTGAGGATTTATTTATGTATTTATTTATTAAACTGATACATCTTTCGTCATTTTCTTTTGGAACCATTTGCATCTGTTCCGTCCCGTGGATTATTTCCCGACACCGCGGCGCCGCATTACGGAGCGGCTCCTGGCTCCGCCCACACCGAACTCATCTGCATATCGGGCGGGAAGCGGCTCACAAAACCCCGCCCACAAAACGCCGCACTGGCGGGAAAAGAGCCGGCTCCGACAATGGAGAGAGGCCCAGACACACACACACACACACACACACACACACACACACACACACACACACACACACACACACACACACACACACACAC
>CAEGAF010167210.1:0-16869 GCA_903067075.1 Micropoecilia bifurca | reverse complement strand
TTCATTCACTAAACACAAAGAAAGCAAAGCAATAATACTTACACCAGCAGACAATCCTTTGTTCTTATTGATCCTACACTGTTGAGCTGCAAATGCGTCATGAACAACTTTGATGCAAGCAAGGCTTTCCGTTTCAGATTTTGGAAATCTGTGAGTTTTAGTTCCACAAAATCTTTCTGTCTGTCTGGTAGTCCACAATGTACATTAGCGTGTGTTTGTGAGACGGTAACCCACTGATAGCTGCGCTGTGACGTAAAATGGGCATTAGCCAATGAAATGCGGCCGCTGTGTCCATTGGCTCATAGCTTGAACTTGAGCATGGCTGGTAAAACAGCCCAGCATTTTACATTTCTCCAAGTTTTAGATCCTGATGGCTGGTAACAAAAACTCTCTTTCCCCAATCCAGGCTAATTTAGAATCCTTTCCATGTCTTCAACTGACTGACTCAGACGAAGGCTGAGCTGCAGACTCAGTTGAATAATTGTGCAGGTATTTGTCTATAAATGCAAATGATCTTGTGTCTCCACAGCCTCAGGAAGTCAGAATGTTCATCTCTTAAAAATATTCTGATTTCCTTTCCTTGCTGCAAAGTAAAGGTCTGAGTAAACTCGCTCCAGTATTTTTTCTTCCTCGGTTTGAATTCATGACATTTTCTGATGGCTGTCTAAGAATCACATGAACAGAGACCAGATCTCCTAATGTTTTCTTGAGCGTAAGTGTGTGAGGATTCAGTTTCATACTTTGTGTAGCGAGGAAAAGGAGAAAAGTAATTATCTCTCTCACATGTATGTTGTTCCAAGTTACGTTTTATATTAAATTATAAGTCCAGCCATCCAATTTGTTTTAACATTTAATCGTGTCTCTGCTTGGTCTCTAAAGTTCACGGTTTAAGTTACGCTGCTGTGTTCAAAGGTTTCCACACAGAGACGCCGCAACATTTACCCCCAACTCCCACTTTCAAAATATTACCTTTTCTGTCACTGCCAAGACACACTATCAGCCACACAGGAGATTACTGATAGAGCGAAGCTGGGATGTATCATTACTGCGAGGAGCCACTGCTGGTTGAATTTAAAACACTGCAGAAACGCCGGCTTGATATCATCAGGTGAGACGTAAAATGTGCTCAAAATCTCCACATAGAAGTAAGAATGAAAGACAAAGTTTAGTTTAAGCAAAAATCTGTTTTTGGTTTATGAATATGTGTTTTTTTGTAGAAATTATTAAAAGTGGCATAACAATGTCTTATATTTCATCTTAAAGAGGCACATGGTGCCATTTTATAGCAAATTACCTTCAGTTGTTAAAAAAAATGCTGTGCATATAAAATATGATGTCGTAATTTTATGCCTTGAAATTGGGCCTGTGTCTCTTTAAGAAGCTCCTCCTTCGTTTGAAACTCTGCCTTCAGGAAGTCATGGCTCCTCTGTTAACCCTTTAGCAGCGTTTTTTCCAGCATTGGACTGAGCAGTCGCTCCTGTAGTTGAACTCAGCAGTTCCACCAGGTGTTTGCTAATTACTGCTGGCTAGTGTGAAGGAGCTGACTGGAGGCGGAGCTGCGTCTCGAAGGCGGAGCCAGGTCCACCGAGGTGTTTAGCGTGGCTGAATGGTTGCCATGGAGATGAAAGGATTTCTCAGACATGCATAAGAGAATCAAAACAACACTGCAGGTATATTTTTTTGAGGGAATAACTTCATTACATGTAAAGCAAGAAGATAAAAAATACGTTTTACATAATACTGCCCCTTTACCTCACATCATCCACTAGCAGTCAGTCTTGTGATCAATATGAAGACGCCTCTGACTGAAGACTAACAAAGGAAACTAGAGGGTTATGTTAGTAATATTACAGACAAAATCTGACTTGAAAGAAATAAGCAAAGACAAGAATATCAGTGAGAATTCCTATGAAAAGACTGACATTTGTAATACACAGAGAGAGATGGACAGCAGCTGCTTTTCCTTTTACCTTAAAATTGTACAACTTGAAATTACAAAACTAGATTTGCTTAATGAAAATATGCCAATTCTGAAAAACCTCACGAGTTTGGTTAAAAGGTTTTGCTTCTAGGAAGTGTTTTGTTATTTTTTTTTTTGGCTGGATCAAAAATTGGTTTATTTACGAAAACTGCAGCAGAAACGGAAACACGGATTTCACGTCACACGAGTCACATGATCAAACCCACAAAGATGACAACAGGAAGCAGATGCAGGATGACGGCGCACCGTGTTTTTATGAACAAACTTATTCACAGGATTTTAATTGTGTTTCTTATTTAATAGAAACATCACAGTTACGAAATTGTGTTTTTTCGACGTTGGCGCCGTATTACTGAAGTTTTGTGTGTGTTTCTAAAGGAAACATGGCCGATGGATGATCAGCTCTGGTGCCATGACTGAATTATGAATATATCTAATGTAACTGTTACCTCCGTCACTGCCATGACTTTTAATGACTTATCGCATGAACAATTAGTTTAATTTCTTATTTAATGGAAACACAGAAATAAACAGCAAAATTGTGATTTTTAGACAAAGATTTGCACAAATTGAATGGAAATGCAGCTAATGAGTGTAGAAAGAGACAGACAGAGTGGGGTAGAGGACAGTGTGTGTGTGTGTGTGTGTGTGTGTGTGTGTGTGTGTGTGTGTGTGTGTGTGTGTGTGTGTGTGTGTGTGTGTGAGTGAAGGGGTGGTTCACCATGTGAGCAGTAATCAGAGGGAGCCAGCAGGGGGGACAGTGGAGGTTGGTGGGGTCAGAGCAGAGCACCACTAAGCAGCCCTTCTCTTCATTAGGGGCCTCTCTAAGGAGGGGGGGGGGCGTCACAGGCCTACCTGTCCACCAGATTATTGAACCGACTAACCAGTGCCTCACACACACACACACACCTACACACACACACCTCTGATTCTCCCAGACCCAGAGGAATCACGGCCCAGCCTCGCTGACAACTTTAACTTTTTCTTTAACCTGACTCCGTCGCAGCTGCCGCTGACCTCAACCACCGACCTCAACCACTCTCTACTTTTCGACCTTTGTCACCTTCAGAAGATGAAAAATGTTATTTCCTGAACTCACAAACACTCACACGTCAACAGAACGAAGGCGACTGAAACTGCATTTCACCTTGCGACTCAAGAAGCTGCAGCATGAGGGTAAAAGGTCGAGGCTCTGAGATGGACGCCGATGTTTCAAACGTCCCGCTGACAGTTAGGGCTGCAGAGCATTTGAAGCAGCAACATTTATCCACCACATGTTCTGTAGCAGTTTCTTTACTTTCCCTCCCTCTGTCTGCTCATCTCACAGATTGTTCAACACAAGCTCAGCAGAGTCCTGAACTGATTTTAGACACAGACGTTCTTCTCTGCAACAAAACATAGTGAAGATGCGTTTTGGATTTTGCGTTCATGAATAAACTCAGATCTCATGCAAATGGGTTTGTTTGTTTGTCAGACTGAGACATTTAAGGTTTAGAGAAGGAAGCCAGCAGAGCGGCTTCAGGCCTGACTCAGATTAAATGACATCCAGCAAACATGGCACATGTGCACCAGCTTTCTGCTGGCTGATAACATAACGACAGTCAGTGTGTTCAGACGAAATCCTCTAACAGTTTTTAAAGCTGTGCTTCAAAGCTTTTGATTTTTAATTCTCTACAAGTCATAAAAAGTTTGTTTCGGTTACAACAAAGGGCCTTTATGGTTCAATGAGGCTTCTGTTGTCAGATCTGGTTGTTTCAAAGAAAAACATAGAACGTCAGAAGAGTTTCACTTAGATTCAGTCATCAGATGAGGATGAGAAATGTTTATTTTTCTGGTGAGTTTATGTCTGATCTTTGTAACTTTTGTCCAAATAAAGTTAAAACTCACTCATTTTATTCAGCATTTCAATTCACAAATAAGGAGCATTTAAAAAAAAAAAACATATTTACCATTGCTGCATGTTGTATCTGACAGATCTCGGGGCTCCTGGGACGTTTGGAGACTAGTCCTCCTGAAAAAGTCAGATTTCGCCCTCAAGTGGGGGAACTTTCTCCCTCTTCCAGTCGCTTCTTCGGTTCTTCTTTTTCACCAACTCTGCCTCGATGTTTCTGACCGGGTTAATTCACCTGAAGAACACAGTCACTCTTTGGGGGCTTTTTTTGTTTTGTTTTTGATTATTTTAATCCAGCAGGATCGCAGGAGTCGCGGCTGCTTTGCGCGTCGCTTGGTTACGCGTCGGTGTCCCGGAGCGGAGCGGAGCGGAGCGCTGCGCCTTGCGTCGGTTCAAACCCGCAAAGTGAAGAAATCAAGCAGGAATCACAGACGAGCAGGAGCTGGGCTGTTGCTGCTTGTCCTACCTTGATGAAAAACGGGGAAGAGGGAAGAGAGAGGGGGAGAAAAACGCCTTCTTTACTCTTCCCTGGTGATTTCCTAGTGCAGAGTCAGCAGCTCAGTCTGCGCCGAGGAGCTGCGGACGGTCCGGGGCTGCAGGGGGAACTCGGCTCAATTCAAACCTCTGTTTCAGACCCTGAGTGACTGAACACCGGGGTCCATCTGAGCTGATTTACGACGCTGTGTCAGGACCCAGATTCCCATCTTGTGGCGGCAGATCCGCGGGGGAAAGTCGTAGCCCCGAGATAAGAAGAGCTTGAGCAACGTTTGAAAAGTTTTCAGGGCAGTTTTCTGTCTGCTGCGCTCATTCAGGTCAGACACGTTTAATGTCGCCTGGGAGGAAACACGCTGAATTAAACTACTTACTTAATGAAGTAAGAAAAATGTCCCAACGTTTTGACTTATCAAAGTGCCAATTAACTTTAGGTGAAAAATTTAAGTGTGCATCATATTTTTATAATGATATTTTAATCACGAAACAATTTTAAGTAACTTTTTTGTTCATTTTGGACATTTTTTTATTGGCGTAAACATGAACTGGACCGAGTTAAAGTCCACATTTAGACCTGTATTTATGCACCTTTTAAAGAAATTTAAAAACGTAATATTTACTTTCAGTTTTCTGTGTGCATGCAACAAGAAAAAAAAGAACAAAATGGAAGTAAACAAACTTTATCACCTTTTTTCTACTGAACTCATGGCCTACATCACAGGCTTCAAGTCCTTTTGAGTCTAAAATTAAGTTTTTATTCAACTTTCCTGCATCATTTAGCGCTCAGTTAGATATTTTGTTTTCCAAATGTGCACAGGTGCCTTTCAGTAAAGTAGAATCTCACTGAAAAGGTCATTTGTTTCAGTTTACAAAGTGAAACTCATATGTTTCACAAAGTGTAATTTATTTCAAGCCTTTATATAATTTTTTACCATTAGATCTAATAAAAGCCTGGTTGTCAGCTTGTGGAAGAACATTTCATGAGTGCAATAAAAGAGAAAAGGGTGTTTAATTCAGTGAGTTCATTTAAACAGTATGTTTACTGTACAGCACATGTCAAATTGAAGGTTCGGGGGCCAAATCTGGCATCCCATAACATTTTACGTGGCCCTCTGGACACTAGAGAGACACATAAATAGACCCTTGAAGAAAACAACTTAAATATTTTGTCAATCAAATCAAAACAGTTTTCTGTATCTATTCTGCCAAATTATATTCATGTTATTTTAAAAAAAATATTCCTTAAGAAGATCTTAACCTGCTCAGACAAGATTGATCTACATTTTAACAGTTTATTGTGTAGTTTTATCAATATATTTGCCTAAATTGGCCTTTGACTCATTCATGAGCTTGGAAAGTGAGTTTTCACCAGGATGAGGTGATTTTCTTGGCTCTATTGAAATAGATGTATTTGGTCAAAACTGCAATAAAAGCGTGTTTTTCACATCACCTGAGTCACATGATCAACAATCTGATGTTACTACTGGCAGAAATGACAAAGAGGAGGACAGGAAGTGGCAGGAGGAAGATGGTTTTTAATGGCATATCACATGAATAAATTTATTCAAGTGTGATTGTAATTAAATTTCTTATTTAATAAAAATACCACAACTGTGAAATTGAAATATCAACACAACTTTGCACACATTTTAAATGTAAACACAGCGACAGAATGTGTAAACGACACACTGGATTTAAAGCAACATGGATTCTGTGCTTCTCATTTCTTCCCTCAGACTTTGATTTCCAGAAGAAATGCAGAAGCTTGCAGTCATTTGAAAACATGACTTTGTACAACTGAGCAGCACATTCTGTAATAATCTGAACTTTAGATGGACCCAAATGCTGAGGAAGTTGGTAGGAATTTACTGGAGATCAGTATTTATTGAGAGAACTTGCACTGTGGTGCAACGACACGCAAGAACCAGTAAGCATCAGAATGAGAACAAAACATCCAGGTAGTAAACAGACGAGGCACTGAAGGGCAGGAAAAACTAGAAACAAAGGAAATGGACCAGGACGTAATGAAACGGAGCAACTTTTAACCGATTTAGTTCCATCAGAACCGACTGAGACGTAACAGGAGAATGAAGAAAAGCTGAAAAAGACTAAAACTAAAGGAAGAATCTGACCCAGGAGAAAAAGAAAAGGGTTGTTATGATCCATAAATGTTTGGACTTTTAGTTTAATTTATGTTTTGATCATTTCTTTATTGTTTATTTATCTATAACTCACCATTTTTGGCTTATTTCAAGTTCTCATTTGCTAGTCTCATTGTTTGTGTTTTGGATTTATTTCTTCATATTATTGTTTGTGTTATAGATTCAGGTTTTTGACCCTTTTTCACTCTCTTTGCTTTGTTTATTTTTCACTTCACCCTGTAATGTAGAAGTAGAAGCAAATGTAATTTACCAGAATAAGGCTATAACAATGAAGTCGAAAAAGTACAAGAAAAATTTCAGAATGTGAGAATAAAGTTGTAATCAACCATAATATTAATAACATAGTAATAATAAGTCAGAATATTACCAGAAATAGATACATATCTGGTTTACATATATTTCTGCTCTCATTAAAATGACTTTTTTTCCCAGTAATTTTATGACTTCCTTCTGCTAATATTGCATCTTTACTCTATTAATAATGTGGCTTTATTGTCATACTTAAATAAGAAATATATAATATATGATTTTCTGGCATTGAAACTCCATTGAGGCCTGCAGCGACTCTTCCGAGCTGTTACTCATTTCCTTATTTGCCCGTACCTGTTTCCTTTTCCAGCTGCATCCACTCACCTGTAATTAGCTCCTTCTATTACTTCCTCAGTATTTGAGCTCTCCAGATTGCTGTAGTCCTCACTGGCTCCTCCGTTTCTGTTTCTGTTGGTTGTTAGCTTCTCATTCCTAGCCCAAGTCTGAATCTTCAAGCAGTCTTTGGAAGTTTTCTTTGCTTATTTTTAATTAAAAATGTTGCTTCGCCTCATGACTCTCTGGACTTGAGTCATTCTTTACTTCAACTGTGACACAGAGTTTCTCCACCAAGGAATGAGAGTGGAAACTAAAAATTAACACAAACCAAAATGATCCAAATACAAAACCAACATGATAAACAAAAACCTCACAGATCACAGCAGTGAAGCAGAGACTGAAGCCAGACGTTTGGTCACCCTGTTGGTCCGTTCATCAAACATCTCATGGTCTGAATCATTATTAGAGTCACTGCTGTCAGCCTATGTTGGGGGGGGGGAATTCAGTGCAAAACACTTTGTAGCGTAAGGTTTGGACAATCACTCTAATCAGACAAATATCATAAACTCCCAAACTTGATCAGAAACTTTGGCAATTTATGATATTTTTCTGGAATTATAATGAAAACGTCTGAAAATATTCCTAAAATTTAAGAAGTTATGCTTATCTGTTGTTTGAAACAGTCATTCATGTCCTAACAGTTACTGGTGCATAAGCCAATCAAAATGCTTTAAAATGCGCCATGGCAACCAGCCAATCAGTGATAATTTCTTATGAGTTACTAAAAAACATGGCTGTGTGGATTGTCAACAAACCAAAGTTTTGTGTTTTCAATCTTTTATTTTTAAATGGCAGCATATTTGTTAGGTTAGAGGATCATTTGTTTTACTTTCATTGTTAAAAAAAGATCAGTAATGTCTGAATTTCTGTCCGTTTTAAACGAAGACTCTCACATCTGGAGAAGATGTCCATGATTAAAAGATGCTCCAGCACAATCTGAGCTCATCCTTGTGTTTGTCTGATTACTGCATCAGTTTCCTCACAGGAACCAGCAAGGAGGAGCTGAAAACTCATCATTCAGCTTCTATGCACAACAAACCCAGAACAAACTTCCAGAAAATGGCAAAACAGCCAAAACCCTGAGATCCTTTAAATCAAAGATAAGAACACACCTGTTCAGAGTTTATTTTATTTGTAATAACTGGAATATTGATAAATCTATTTGATATTTATTGACATTTAAGAAGGTGTAATATTTATTGCTTGTTTCATAACTGATAACTCTATGATGTTTTTATGGTATAAAGTACTTTGCTGTACATATAAACTCGACTTGATTTAAGGTCAAATGAAGTCCAACATGGCGCTGGCAGGGGTGTCTAATAAAGCGACCAATGAATTGTGATTTCTAGACTCTTTCCCTGCCTCAGATTACCTGAATCTGCTCCGTATTTGCATTCATTTAAGCCCCGTCTGTGTGTTTCCTGCTGTCACAGAGTCCACATTTCTGCAGCGTGGAAGCTGCTGGAGAGCGTTTCCATCTTCGGCAGGGATGTGACACTCATTTCCCAGATCCCACAGAAATGAGGCCTTCATTAAACTTTCATAGTGTGCTTGTTTTTACGAGGATTTGCTCAACGTTTGACTGAGACATCTCCGGAGTGATGACTTGAAGGGCTTGTGTGGAACATCCTGTACTCCTCTGCCTCAGTCTGGCTCTTCCACTTGGGTGAGAGGCAGCCGAGTCCCTTGGCAGTCATTTCTATCAAGTCAAGCGTCTGGAAGCCCCACTTGCATGTTTGGTCAAGGGGTAAATAATAGATCAGGGATTAGGCTTGTGTAGAATTCATTCCAGAGTAACAAGCTACTGGAAGTCCCAGGATATGCATATTCATTTGTTGGCCAAGGCCGTGGGAGAGCGAGGACCATATGCCGGTTTGTCAGAGGGCTTAGGCTGCTAATTAAATGAGATATTACATACTTATGTGAGCAACAAACAAAATGCCTTTAAAAGATGATTTAAGAAGGAAACAGGCCTTTCGTAATGACTGACTGCTGCGATACAGTTTCAGTTTAAATCATGACATGTTTCTGTTTAGCTGTGATGCTGAATCTTTGACACATTTATTAGGTAAAGATTTATCGTTTTGCTCTTTTCTCTCTTTCTGCCAAAAACTGGATGACAAAAGTCTTCAGTCTGGTGGTTTGGTCTCAACTATAAAGACAACTTTTCACATCAAAATGATGGTTTGTGTTTCATTAGTTGTGGTTCAAAATAAACTAACCAGGTGGTTTTTAGTCCAGATTTATAGGAAGTCAGTGTTTCAGATGTTTTGGATACTTAATTCCAGTGTTACATTTTCATTAGAATTTAAAGTTTAATGAATTTTCAGAATGTGCTCTTGAATTTGTATCCCATCACCATTATATCACTTGAAAATGATCTCAGATCAACAATATTATCAGTTATCGCAATAACTTTGTCCAGCAAATTTTGGTTTCATGTCAGACTTAATAAAGAGCCTTGAAATAAATTAATCTTCAATTACAGTAGCCTGATTTCAAACTTTTATGCCTCCATACTTTAAAGGAGTTTGACCAAAGTTTGTGATGACACTGCTTTAGCTTTTTATCAGTCACAGATCTTTAGCAGCCTGTTGCAAGTTTAATAAAGCAGCAAGGTCAGTAATTACACTGTATTGGCTTATTGCACAAGTGTTGACTTATTAAGAGCACAGAATGGCATGAAGACCTGTCAGAGATGCCGTGTTTAAGGTCAACCGCTGTGTGTTTGTGTTGAGCCATCCGTCTTAACAGAGCAGATGGGCTTCTGGGTGAATCGATACACAAGTCGCACCATGAACTGGTTCAGATTTCACTCTTCTTTACACACAAAACCCATGAAACAGAGTTTATTCTTAGGTTTGAAGTCTATTCATTCCTTCTGCCTGATATCCTTACTGACTTATTTACGTATTAGATTCCTAGAGTTCCCAAAACAAGATTAATATTTGACACTAGCTTCACAAACTTCGTAATTTAAAGACATTATAGTTTAGAAGCTCTGCTCTCTGGCAGAGTTTTAAAAAAACAGCCAAGAAGATTTAGCGCTTTAGAATTTATCCCAAGAAATAAATAAAAATCAGGGGTGAATAATTGTCCCAAGTGTTTCAAAGTTAGCTAAAGAGCTAATCAAAAATTAGCTCTGCTATTAGCGCAGAATCGGATTAGCATAAGTGAAGACTCCATTGTATTACAACAACGTGACACAGAGTCCATTTTATTTAGCTGCTCTTCAAAATGGGAAAGGTCTGAAAATATCCCCTTTATGTAAGGAAAATGTGTTGATCTTCATCTGTGAGGAAATGGCTACAAGGAATTTACAATTCACAGAAAGATACTGAGATCTGAAGTCAGAGAAACGGTTAAAATGACCAGAACAGAGACAGACGATGGTGGAAGAGTGGGAGGGCAAGACATTTCCAAAGTTACCATAGCAACCATTAGATGTTATTTACATGCCGCTCGTCCTACCATCACAAACACAACAGCGTTTTGAGCAGTAGATACTTCCAGACGAGTCGGTGGAGGTTCTACAATACCTGAAACCTAAAGAAAACCTGAAGTCAGGATGAGGGATGATTCAGGATTCAGATTCAGGATCTCCCACCTCGGGGCGTCCAATAGAAGCAGAGTGTAAGGAGCTGAGTAATGGACGCAGATTTTTAACAATAATGAGATAAAAACGTGATTTCTGATGCCACCGTTTGAGATAAAAGCTTATCTGTGATGCAGAGCCTCTCTGTCATTTTCTCACTTTGATCCCTTCAGACTCTTATTGAGGGAAGCTCTGGTGCTGTAAGTAAGACAAATACTTTTCTCATCTAAAAGCTGTTTTCCAAGTGGACAACATTTACTCAGGGCGATCAATGTCCCATGTCCTTGGTCTCCTTCCACATACTCAGGGGAAATATGAACTTAAATACAACCTCACCACCTTAATTTACCCTTTCACCAAGTAAAGGACAAGCGCTCCAGCCGGAGCCTGAGGGAAATAGTCTGACTCCTTGTTCCCACACATCGGTGGAGGGGGCCGACTGGGGCCCGCATGGCGCACTAGGTGAGCGAACTGTTAGTCAGCGTGGCCCTGCAGTTCACGGATAACAAAAACACAGTCACATACACATCCATGTGACCTCTCGGATCAATTCCTCCTTTATGAGGGCGCTCGCCGGTCGAGCAGGGGACCAGAAGGTCATCAGATGGGAGTCGGAGAGAAGGTCCGCGTCGTCTCGTTGGGGTTTGGGGAGAAAGGTTATTACCGTCATGTGAAAACAGAAATGGCAGTTGAAGCTTCGCAACGAGGGAACGATTTGAGCTCCAATGTGTGTTTAGAGGCGGGAACGGTGGAGGAGACGGTAATCAATGGCCTCTCTGTCCCAGGGGTTTGGCAAGCCTGTCTGAGGTCTCACAGGATTCAACATGAGGATGGTTCATGTCCGAGGTCAACGGCGGCTGACAATTCTCCCACAGATTCCAGATTTCCTCCTGAGGGCAACAACCCAATGGAAATCTGTACAGACACGGTTCATCACTTCAGCACAAATTCAGAATGCCCTTTTGCTGAGGCCACTTCAGTTTCAAAAGACACGCAGTAGCTGGGCTTCCATTGGCCATATCAGAGCCAGTGTACACAAAAAAACGGATCCCATATCTGCCAAAATGCTCAGAAATTTTTAGATTAATCTTAAAAAATTTAAAACTATTAAAAACCGTGGAAGTTTCTGAGATTCAAAACTGGAAAATTTGCAAGAAAAAAGTTAGAATTTTTTAGATTAATTGCAGAAATTTATTTTTAAAAGATCCTAAAAAGCACACATTTGAAAAAGTCAGTCGTTTTGAGATGAATTTATCAATCTTTCTAGAAAAAACTGTAATTTTTGGGAAATATTCTGAGTTTCAAAAGTGTAAAGGTTTTTGGGATCTTAGAAATTTCTGAGACGAATCAATTAACCTCAAAATTTCTGGGGGTTTTGGTGGAAATTTACTCCTTTTTTCTATCAGTGGCCCTATATATGTCATCAGAAATAGCCGCTTAACTTGAAATTTCCAAAATAGGTCTGCTACAGTCAGGTTGATTGATCTGTCTAAATTGGCCCTAGGTGTGAGTGTGAGTGTGTGTGTGTGGTTGTTTGTCCTGTGTGTCTCTGTGTTGCCCTGCGACAGACCCGCGACCTGTCCAGGTTGAACCCCACCTCTTGCCCAGAACGCCAGCTGGAGAGGCACCAGCACCTCCCGACCCCACTAAGGGACAAGGGTGCAAGAAAATGGATGGATGGATGGAGGTCTGCTATAAGGGAACACGCCAATAAAAAACACAACTTGTTTTTTTATTTGAAAAATAATGTTTACCCATATTTGTAGTGAAAACTCAGCTATTAGTGATCAACAACTGGAAGTTACTACTGGTGGAAACCACGAAGAAGACGACACAGATGGAGGATGATGGCATGGGAGTACTTGAAATTACTTATCAAACTTATGCACTTGTGATTTTAAATGCCTTTCTTATTTCACGGAAACATATTTAATGTCTTTTTCAACCAAAGTTCTGAGCGCATTTGCCCTGGAAGCGCCGCTAATGTGACAACATCTCGTTCCAGTCTAATCCCACTCAGCTCGATAAATAGAGCCGTCAGCCGCGCCGTAAAGCGCGGGCGTGTCGCAGCCCGCCTCGTTCCCATGTACCAGGATGCTTGTTCTGCTAAACGCCGCGCAGCTTTCACGTCCCACCTGGCATTTGTACAATCAGTGTTCCTTTAAAACTGGGGACTCTTCGGTAGCTACTGTCGTCTGCTGCGTTTTCTAGGTGCGTCAGAGCTGCAGATAAGACCTGAGGCGGCGGGCGGAGACGAAGCTTCCCCAACTCTCTGCGGACCGCCATGTTTTTCTCCCCTCTCTCCCTTCCTCTGTCAGTGTTGACACACCGAGGCCTTGTCATTTGGTTCCTGAATTTTTCATGAAGGTGAATTTGCATGATCACAGTCCTGTGTCGCTCCTTCCCCTGGTAGATTAGACGCTGCAGCGCTTGAACCTCAGCGAGGCGGAACAGGAGTGAGAGGAGCCTGGTTATCGCGACTGTCTCTGCAGGAGCCATCTTGTTTCAGGGCTGTTTGTGGATGCAGGAGGCCGGTTTACGTCTCAGGCTCATTTCGCTGAATAAGTGACGATAAGTGAGCAGAAAAACAGAATAGAACCCGATATTTCATCCTACTAAAGAAATTAAGTTACTATAACTTCACTGTTTCTTCCTTCCATCTTGTTTCCAGATTTCACAAATATCAGGAAACTGAGGTGAAATGAAACAGCTTTGAGTTTGGAAACGTCTGGATCTGTGCACCAAACCTTTTGAAGTTTTACTAAAAATTTTAAATATGTATGAAAATACTTTTGTCCCTTTTGGTCCTCCATATTAATGTCCATAATGACTTGATTTCCTCATCTGGGTGTTAATATGAGTGGTGACACTTTTAAGATGTGAATATATTGAAACGTTCCTTTTTCCAACATAAAATGAACACACTATAAATCAAGACCAGATTTTCTGATAGAATTTTAAAAACTATTTTTTAAGAAAGCTTTTCGGGTAAAAGCAAAAAGCTGAATCAAGTGACATTAGAGCTGAAATCCATGTGTGAAAAGTATCTTTTTAATGGTTCACACAGGAAGCAGTGGGATGGCGTGAAAGACTCCAGGACTGAGACATTTATGTGGGTTTCAAACGAGCTTATATGTGGATTAATCTGTCATTAGTGGGACAGACAACAAACACCTGACATAGGGAGGTAATGCTGCTTCAGACAGAGAGCAGAGCAAAACGTGCTGTCAAAACATGGCGCAGCTTGTCTGCTGGCTGCAGTAGCTGTAAGTGTCTAAGTGGTCAGATTACACAGATTGGATGTTGAAAGTGGGGATAGTCAGGGCTGGATCACTTCATGCTGCCAGCTTTCTCAAGGGAGGAATTTTAGTGATTTTAGTTCCAGCTGCTCTTTGCTGTTTCAATCACACTTTTGTTTTAATAAGAAGCACATTTGGAGCTGCTTTGTTTGGTCCTGCTGTGTTTTCGTGTGGTTCCTCTCTACATCCTCTACAGGTCCAGCTAGTTTACGGTTTTCTACGTACCATTGAAACACGCCCACCAGATGCAGCTCTTTGTGAACAAGGTAACATGATGACTGCATCAGGGAGGAGTCAGTCGCATTCAGAGTGACTTTTCATTTTAATTTGCATTGGCATGTAAAAGTGAACTGTACTAATTTGTGACCAAATTTTTTCTTTACCATCCTGTTATTTTTACATGATGTATGAACTATACCCATAAAAAGAGCAATAAAATGTCTGTAGTGCAATGTATTTGAGTGCAACACAAATCTAAATGCACTTAAAAAGAAATGCAACAAGTTATATTACTAAATAAATTACAATTTCTTTCTCATAAGGTAGTTAATTTCCCCTAAATCCTACAGTCTATTTTATACATATAGAACCAACACTAAGCCTTTGTTTGTGACACACAAAAAAACAAAAATCATAAAAAAACTGATTATATAAAGTGAATAATACACTATAGTTAATAAATTGTTCATTCAATCAAATATCTTGAAGCTAAGAAATTTTGTTAATGTAAAAATGTCATCAGTTACTACTTTAAAACAAATGTACATTTTGCTGCATAGAGTGAAATTAGAGTTGAAAAATACTTGAGTATAAATCAATTCAAAACATGTTAGAATATTTTTAAAGCATCGCAGCTTTTTATACTTCTGAGTCATTGAGGAGAATTTACGTACAGCTTGGAACATATATTGTTAATTTAATATAAATATTAAAAGGTATTTTGTAATTATTGCGAAAGGGGCAGATTTATACACAATTTGTTCTTCTTGCTCACTTTTCACTGCTTATTTTATAAATCAAGTGAATAAAATCCAATATTTGGAGGGAAAAAAACTGATTTTTGCTCCATTTTAGAAATAAATTCAGTAAAAACTAGAGTTTGTATATTCCAGGCAGTGAGACAAGGACGGGTTACGCAGGTGCATGAGGAGGGATAGAGGCTCATTCTCAGCTTCCATGCGTTTATGTATCTGAACAAGGAACAAGGGGAAGGCAGATGTTGTGCATTATGTGCTGGTCTACTGCCTCTGAAATTGGCCCTGCAAATGAGGATCCTAATGAAAGGCAGCCTAATCATGCTAAGTCAATTGGATTTAGTCTCTTTTCGTCCGCGTGTGTGTGTGTGTGTGTGTGTGTGTGTGTGTGTGTGTGTGTGTGTGTGTGTGTGTGTGTGTTTGTGTGTTTGTGTGNTGTGTGTGTGTGTGTGTGTGTGTGTGTGTGTGTGTGTGTGTGTGTGTGTGTGTGTGTGTGTGTTTGTGTGTTTGTGTAGCAGCAAGGCCGAAGCAACATTTGTCAGACTCTGAAGCAGCTTCAGTCGTCATATTTCTTCATTTTCGTCTCCAGCCCTGTGCTCCAAATCTGGACAGACAGTTAAATACATTAGCCGCACAAAGTAGCATTGTCATCTTGACTCACCACCAAAATAAAGACGTCAAACTGTTGCTCTTCAGAAGAAAATAAACAAATTTATGGGCCAAAATAAACAAGTGTGAGGTGTAAGTGGGGATTAAGACTAAAGAAATAAATGTTTGGATAAAAATCAGCATCATATCTTTTCATTCCTCTGAAAGATGAATGTGTAATGTAGAGCAGGAGGTTTTAACTTGGGTTTTATTTGTAATTTTTTATAGGCGACATTTTATGTGGAAATTTATGTTACATTACTACTTTAACGTTTTAATTGTATTTATTGTCTCGTTAAGTTAAAAAGAATATGGGACAGAAACTTGTGGGATATTTTTAAATAGGTCAGTCTGTTGATCATGATGTCACCAGTCAATCATTCTTTTGGACAGTTTGTCAGCAACTGACCAATCAGCCGTGTCCTGGAGTATACATAGGCCCCTTATCAGAAGGAGCTGAGAGCCTCTTGTTATGCTAACACCTGCAGTCATAAGGATTTTGAGGAAAACAATAGGAAATCATGGTCCAATGTTGTTAGTGTGGAACATATAATCCCTACAACCTTTAGCCAGAGCATTTAGTGGACGGAATACTATTTATTACAATCCAAAAACCCAAAGGAGACTGGAATAATACAAGAGATGGGTTGAGGCCTGCAGCCAACCTCTTGTCCATTTGAAGGAATCTGCTTGAAGGCAACCGCCACATGTTCGACAGTGTGAAGCTAACCAGTAGTAATCACCCCATTTTTTGTCATAACTACACTTATTGATAGCTACGCTTGGTTTTATGAGTGTACATTCCAATGGTAGCTCCGTGGCAGCATGAAAACGTGCTGCAGTAACTGCAGTATTTACATTTAAGTACTTTTTTATGCTAATGTTTATTTTTACACATTTTCATGAAGGAAATTTTCACAAACTGGTATTATTTAAGTCATTATCCACCTACTTTGTATGTGAAAAATGCATCCAACAGCTTTCACTAGGGCTGTAGTGATACAATATGATACGATGCACGATATTCTGCCCACGATACGATATATATATATATTGCGATATTCAGCAAACGATACAATTCAATACACTTTTGCGATTTTCTGAAAGATTTTAGAGGGACAGAGTGATTTTGGTGACATTTTGTGACTGTTATAAAGTTGGATTGAATTAATTTAACTG
>CAEGAF010167206.1:0-24901 GCA_903067075.1 Micropoecilia bifurca | reverse complement strand
TGTTTGTTTGTTTGCTGTTTTTTTATTTGCCTTGTACCCTTTCCCCCGCCCCCCCCCCCCCCCCCGTCCAGCTACAGCTTCACACAAACCAAGCTAACTGTCCTGGCTGGCTCTTCGTCCAACAGGCTTCATCATAAACTTCATCGTCCAAAGTTGAGTTTGAAATTGCTCAGGGTTCAGAAACAGAAGAAAACTTGAATCACAACGATTACTGCCAGTCTGTGCTCAGTGAGGACCGCTTTTTGTTTCAAACGTGACCTCCATGTTTGGGAGCGTATCGGTGTGTGCGCCTCAGCTTCCTGTCATCAGTGTGATGCTCCCACATGCAGCATGGCTTTGAGTGGTCAGAGCTGACGACGCAGTAACTCTCCTCTGTGTTTTTGTGTGTCCGGAGAACTTGACGTTTTAGTTTCTGTATTTGTTTTTTTATGTGTGGCCTTACGTACGCCTGCTTTTGTCTGTAAGGGAATTGTTGGATCGATGTTCTTGCCTTCTGGGATTATTTTTTGGCAGATGTTTTGAAATGAAGATGATGATAACTGTAGTAACAAAATATTGAGAGAATTGTCAATTGTAGGCTGTTTTCTTTTAGAAATGTTATTTTAAGACAGTCATGCTTTCCCCCCAATGCGCCCATCCAGTGTGACCCTCCACTTGCTAAAGTAACACTTTAGGGGTTTCTGTGATGCTGTGTGGGTTTATATGGGAGGTCAGCAGCAGAACAGGATGTCTTTGTTACATTTGTAGTTCCTTTTTATCAGTAACATGTAAACAGCAGAGGCTATTTTTCATGTTCTCTGTCTGGAGGGGTACTTTTTATTCTCATTTCCCTTGCATTTTAAAACATTATATTGAGTGTATTTCACTGGGATTTAATGCAACAAACGTAATGTAGAGCAGTATTTTTAAGTGAAAGGAAATTAATGCATAGTTTAAAAGATTTTTGTAAAATACAATCTGAATTTGAAGTTGTACTTAGCCCCCTTTACGTGACTACACCTACACCAGTTGCTTTTTAACAGAACGATTTTGGTTGTTTTAAATGTTTAGTGATACTATAAGTCTCATGCCTTTGGGCTCTAAGGACGTCAGATGGCCATGATTGTTGAGTGCAGCAGAAAACATTTGAAGAAGACATTAGGATCTTCTGTTGAAGTCAACCTCGATTGTTCAACCAAGTTTTGTCCATGTTAAAGCACCATGTGCAATCAGATGCAATATTTTCACTAAATGCTAAAATTGAAATAATACACTTTTTCATTATAATTCAGATTGTATTTTACAAAAATCGAGATAGACTACTCGTTATGAAGGTCTATGCTTGCAGTGAAACTCCCAAGATAAGATTATATTACTTTTCATTTAGATATCAGCTTGTGAAATCACATCGTCATCTCAGCGTTTAGGAACATTTAGGAACTTTCTCACAGATCAAATAGCTTAGGTTTCCTAATAATCTGCGTCCCTGATTGAAGTCCAGATGCTCTGTGAAGGCCCCGGAGGTTTGTTGATCAAACAGCATCATGAAGGGAGCTGTACACAGGCCAACGCTGGGAGAAAACCTATTAGAGCAAAGCTGTCAAATTCCAGGACTCAAGTGCCCAGCAATTTTGGGAAGTGTCCCTGCAGCGGCAAAAGTAACTTCGACTGGATTAGAAATTAGAAATTCTTGTTAGGGCGTCCCAATCCCAGGGACGTAAACGCAAATGAAAATATATGTGGAGATTTAAAAAAAACGGTTACTCTTCATCCAGTCTGCCTGAGGTGGAGTTAGTTTGCATATAAGAACAGACAAATTTTTTTTTTTTCCTTTTCTGACTTGAGTTTAATCCAAAATAAACTACACACAATACTAGGATAAGTGGAAAGATGCGCAATTAAAAATTGCACTTCTTTCTGTTTGGTAAGATGACTCAGCTGTTTGTTTTTTTTTTTTTTTTTTTTTACATTTTTTTTCTTCATTTGTTTTCAGCACCAGTTCCTGTCTGAAGCTTTGCAGTGG
The DNA here is from genome assembly GCA_903067075.1 of Micropoecilia bifurca. NCBI lineage: Eukaryota > Metazoa > Chordata > Actinopteri > Cyprinodontiformes > Poeciliidae > Micropoecilia > Micropoecilia bifurca. The sequence goes on along the minus strand of CAEGAF010167206.1, from coordinate 22,899 downwards.
AGAGCCCAAACCGACCCTGACCACGTTCTCTACGTTCTGCTCAACTCTAAGGTAAGACCGGACACATTTCCACAAACGCAACACTTCATCGCGGAGTTTCTGGATGGCTTTTTGTCGCGAACCCCGGCGACCGGCTTGTCTTCTCTGTCGTCTGCTGCAGGGTGTCCCGGTGTGCACGGCAACATGTGCGCAGCTTCACAAGAGAGCGGAGAAAATCACAGCCACTCTCCTAGAAAGAGGAGGCCTCAACACGGGCGACAACGTGGTGCTGCTTTATCCTCCAGGTGAGCCGCAGGGCCAAACGATGCACATTGCTTTTGTGTCGCCTTTCTGGATTTCACCTGTTTTGAAGTGAAACTTGTCCAGTTTGTATATGCCAAAGGGTTTTCGTTCACATTCTGTTTCTCCACCGCAGGTATCGACCTGATTGCTGCCTTCTACGGCTGCCTCTACGCAGGGGTGATCCCCGTGACCGTGAGGCCGCCGCACCCCCAGAACCTGTCTGCTACGCTCCCCACGGTCCGCATGATCATTGACGTGAGTGCAGTCCATGCTGCAGAAATGTGAAACACAATCTGTCTTTGAATTGAATCCATACTGGGTACCATCCAGTTTCCCCCAATTGCATGTTTTGTTTTTTCTCCTTTCAGCAAACCATCAGTCATCTTGTAAATAATGATCGACTCTTAAAGCAGAGTGTGTGTTTCTGGCAGAATGACCCTGTGTGTTGTGTGTGTATGTGTGTGTCCTCCTCAGGTGAGCAAAGCAGCCTGCATCCTCACCACTCAGCCTCTCATGAGGATCCTCAGGTCTAGGGAAGCCGCCGCCAGCGTTAACGTCAAAACGTGGCCGACGATCATCGATACAGGTGCGGAGCGCCGACCCGTGTTCAGACCGAGGACAGAGGAGACGCAGTAGAGACGCTTCCTGAATCTTAACACTTTTTATAAATTAGCTCTGAATGAAAAGTGTTAACACAGGAATATATTTGTCTTTTTGCCACTAGGTGTCATTTTCCCTTCACTGCATTAAAGCATGTTAGAAAAGTCTTAAGATCAATGTCTGCCCTGTAGTCTCAAATGAGGGGCAAAATTGTGGGAAAAAAAAATAAATAAATCATCCTACTGATTGTCCACCACACAGCAAACACATTTAAAAATGTGCTTAATTAAACATAAGTTTAATATAAGATAATTTTGCCTCTCCTACCAGATGATCTTCCCAGGAAGCGTCCTCCACACCTCTACAAACCTCCCACTGCTGAGATGCTGGCCTACTTGGACTTCAGTGTGTCTACCACAGGCATGTTGACTGGAGTCAAGGTGAATAAAACATAACATTCCTTAAAGTTGTAGCAGCAAATGTTTCTGTGAATTAAAAAAAGTCAAATTTTTAAAAATCAAAAGGTGAATGAAGGTGTATTTAAATGAGGCTTAAAGGTTTAAAATAAGAAGTAGGAATCTATGTGAGGCGAACTCCTTGTTTATAAATTATGTAATCAAAACTGTAAATTTTAACAAAGCAGAACCCTCAACATTCAGTTCCAGGGCGCTGAAAGGGTTTTCGGCTGATGATTCTTCTATGTTGGTCCTACATCATCCGCCTGTTTCCACACAGTAGAACAGCATTTGACCAGATTTTAGCAATGCTTCAATTCTTTGCTTGTTGTTTAAATGTTCTGTTAAAATCATGATGGTCCTAATTATGGCACAAGTGGGGAAAAAATTTTCCTCCATTTTTTTCCTCCATTTGTGGAGGAAAAATGGAGGAAAGGAGAAAAAATGAGGGCATAAACATGCCCTTTATGAGGATATTATGAGGGCATTTCTCAAGGTTACTTTTAATCCTAACCTCCTGGCTGTATTGATAATTAGCTGAATGTTTAATACAGTAGCCTGGTCCTATTGTATTAAAGCCACATCCATATACGGTTGAGCAGAGTGTGAGAAATCAGAAAATCCTCCAACAAACCAAACGTCACCTTCATCTGTTTCTCTGTGAATTTCTCTAGATGTCTCACGCGGCCATCAGCACTCTTTGCCGCTCCATCAAGCTGCAGTGTGAGCTTTACTCCTCACGCCAAATAGCCATCTGCCTGGACCCGTACTGCGGCCTGGGCTTTGTCCTGTGGTGCCTCTCCAGGTATACACACACACACACACACACACACACACACACACACACACACACACACACACACACACACACACACACACACACTATGTTGCTCTTTCTTTAAAACTATCTCTAACTATCTATGAATGGTTCCACCGATGCTGCAGCTGATCTGTTGGTTTTCTTCTTCTTTTTGTCTCAGTGTTTACTCAGGTCACCAGTCTATCCTTATTCCTCCGCTGGAGCTGGAGACCTCGCTGCCTGTGTGGCTGAGCACGCTCAGTCAGTACAAGATCAGAGACACCTTCTGCTCCTACTCCGTCATGGAGCTGTGCACCAAAGGCCTCGGCACGCAGACCGAGGTGCTGAAGGTCAGTGTCGCGCTCGACCTGAGCGACCAGTGGACGCTTTCACACATGTGCTTACTGCTCGTTTGTAGCTGATTGGGTTTGTAAATGTCAGAGGTAGGAGGACTAGAATAGTTTGGGGGGAAAAAAAGCATTTGTGATTAATCTTTTAAAAACTGTTTTATGTGCAAAATAGCTGAAACATTTTTATAATCGGTGTAAATGATTGATTATTTTAATTTCTGAAAAGGACAGATAAAGTACAGACAACTAAAGCATTTGTTAAAAAAATCACACTAGATGATAAAAACAAAAAATGAGCTCAGAAAACATTACATTCCCACAGTGCAAATCTGAACATGCAACCCGAGTAGGTAAGGCACAGATTGAGAACAAATGTAAAGGAAGAGCAATGAAACAGCAACACTGGCCCAGAGGTTATCTACTAACACTTTTCTTTCACATTGTTTACCCTTTCCTCTGTCTGACGTTTTCAGCCATGTTGTAAAGTTCTTCGCATAAGCACAGAGATACGGGGGAAAAAAAGAGAGAGATGATCTGTTGTTCTTGTGGTTTCATGCAGGAAGTTGGTGAGCATGCATAAAATGGGTCACATCTTTATCCATTATAAAAAAAAAAATCTGTCAAACCTACATGAGTGTAGAAGCCCAGAAGTGCCACAAAAAACTTTAATGGCTTTTAAATGTCTCATCTATTGACTCCAGAAACAAATATTTAGGAAAATTATATATTGGAGTTAGTCCAATAATTGGCAAGTATAATTTAATTCATTTATTTCATCTGTCAGTCTTAATTATCAGAGTAAGTGGGCGGGGCCAACAACACTGTTCACTAAAACTGATCAGAAGTTGCCATGCAGGTTAATCAATCAGAAGCTCAGACTAAATACACATATGATAAATGTATAAATATAATTGAATACAATTTTATTATATACTGGCTTAACAATTTAGTTAATGAATTTCAAATGCATTTAATTACTCATTTCATAAATTATTACAACATTTAATACATTTAACTATAATTTAAACAATTATAGCTAAATGTATTAAATTAATAAATTATTTAAAATGTAATTTTGATTAAAACAGATGTAATTCATTCATTTATTTCTATTTAATGTTTTCTGGCACTAATTTGTAATTGGACACAGCAACATTTTAAGTATTTCTAAAAATAAGTTTCTCTCTCAGGGACAAAAGGCAGAAAAAAACCCTCCATTTTGCAAAAATATCCATCTTAGTGAATACTGGTTTTGAGTCCAAATAGGACATTTTTTAAACAGGAAACTTGTTATACTCTTGCACACAAGGTGCTATTTTTGTTTTTCTATTTGTTTTTTTTGTGTGTGTGTGTTGCTCGCCGTTCGACAGCCTCTGCCATGACCTGTGTGTGTGTTTCAGGCTCGGGGTCTCAACCTGTCGTGTGTGCGAAGCTGTGTGGTGGTGGCTGAGGAGCGACCCCGCCTCGCACTCTCGCAGTCCTTCTCCAAGCTTTTCAAAGACCTGGGCCTGTCGCCTCGGGCCGTCAGCACCGCCTTCGGCTCCAGGGTCAATCTGGCCATCGGCCTGCAGGTGAGCTCCATGCCGCCTTACCGAACTCTTCAGCTCTTCAGTTTGAGCCACTGAGCTGAGGCATTTCTTTGTGTTCCTCCAGGGGACCTCTGGACCAGATCCCTCCACCGTTTATGTTGACATGAAGTCCCTGCGTCACGACAGGTGAGAGCAAACGGCTCGAAAATGACTGTAAACAAATATAAACTTTACAATCTCTTTTATTTGTTTGATTTCAGAGTGCGACTGGTTGAAAAAGGAGCGCCACAGAGTCTCCCGCTCATGGAGTCAGGCACTGTGAGTGTTTACTGATGAGTAAACACGTTGATGTGTTTCCTTCAGAGTTCAGTACGTCTTGTGTTTTCCTTCTCAGATCCTGCCAGGAGTCAGAGTCATCATAGTTAACCCAGAGACCAGGGGCCCCCTGGGAGACTCGCATCTTGGAGAGGTGAGCTAGCCGAGAATCTTACGAGGAAACCCTTACATTTTCTCTTAAATTGGAAAATTCTCTTAAACTGAAAATTTACAAGTCATATAAAATGAAATATGATACAAGACATGTTCCAGTGACGACCCCCCTCTGTGTGTTTGTGCAGATCTGGGTGAACTCCCCTCACAGCGCCAGCGGCTACTACACCATCTACGGAGAGGAGAGCCTGCAGGCGGATCATTTCAACACCAAGCTCAGCTTTGGGGACCCCCAGACCCTCTGGTCCAGGACGGGATACCTGGGCTTCATCAAGAGAACGGAGCTGCTGGACGCAAGCGGAGGTGAGACGGCTTTTGATGAAAGTGGCGGTTAGTCATTTTACTTTCCAGCCAAAAATGACGTTTCTCATGTGAACTGTTCTAGATCGCCATGATGCCTTGTTTGTTGTTGGCTCTCTGGATGAAACTTTGGAGTTAAGGGGGCTGCGCTATCACCCCATCGACATCGAGACGTCTGTGTCCCGAGCTCACCGCAGCATCGCAGAGAGGTGAGGGTTTCAAGCCGATTAGCTTTTAACTACAGCAGCAAACTGACTTCTCTCTGTCTTATCTTTAAGACTATTGATTCCTACAATAGTATCTTCACAGGCCTGCCTAAAAAAATCAGCTGATGCAAAATGCTGCTGCTCACCTTCTCACTGAAACCAGGAAGATAGAGACATCACCCTGGTTCTAGCAATATCTCATTGGCTCCCTGTAGATAAAAAAAAAAGATATTTCTTTAACCTTATTTGACCAGGTTAAAAAAGAAAACATTGAGATTAAAGCCCTCCTTTTCAAGGGAGCTCTGGCAAAGAAGTAGAACACACACACACACAAAAAAAACTAAACACTGTTGTTGATTTATAAATCACCAAATAGCTCAGCACCAAAATATGATAGAGATCTACTGTTCCTTCCAGACCAATCAGGGCTTCTGGATTCTGGTCTTTGCATCCACAGAACCAGAACCAAACAAGGAGAAGTAGCCTTTGGTATTTTCTGCTAAGCAAATCTGGAACAAACTTCCAGAAGACTGCAAAACTGCCGAAACACGCAGTTCCTTTAAACTAAGCCTTAAAACCCACTTGATCATCGATCCTTATATCTTGCTTGATGACTGTGTTTGTCTTTCTGGTGCGCAGTGCTGTGTTTACATGGACCAACCTGCTGGTGGTGGTGGCGGAGCTCAGCGGCTCCGAGCAGGAGGCCCTGGACCTGGTGCCGCTCGTCACCAACGTGGTCCTGGAGGAGCACCACCTCATCGTCGGGGTGGTCGTCATCGTGGACCCCGGGGTGATCCCCATCAACTCCAGGGGGGAGAAGCAGAGGATGCACCTGCGGGACTCCTTCCTGGCAGACCAACTGGACCCCATCTACGTGGCCTACAACATGTGAACACGCGGTCAGAAACCGATGCAGAAAACTGAGCCAGGGTCAGAGAAGACCCCCCCCCCCCACAGGGACCCGAGGGGTGTGAACAGCAGCCGCAACCCCCTCCACCCCCTCAGCTTTCGGACAAGGTTTTAAAAGAGAAAGCGATGGGGGGGGATGCAAGCGCAGCGAACGTGCTGCTACAGTGAAATGCTTCCCTTTCAGAAACTGATCCTGCTTTCGTTCCACCTGCTCGATTGCTGCAGCCCAGGTTCGCCGAGACGTCTGAGAACGAGGGCGAAACCTTCTGTCCTCAGAGGAAATATTCACTTTGAAGAAAGTTGATCTTCATCTGCTGTCTGAAGCCCGTTTCTCCCTCAGCAATCCTAAATCATGTTTTGTTTTTTTTTTTACACATTTTTTAAATAACATACTCCCTTCAAAGACAGAAGACTCTTAATTGTTTAATTCCTTTTGTTCATTCTTTTGTGTTTTTTTTTAACCTCCATACTCTTAAAGACAGGGGGCGCACTGGAACCTCCTCCACCTTTTGCACGTCTGGCTCCATGTCCTGCCTCAAGAGGAGACCCCACTGCCCACATCTGCTGCTGCTGCTGTCTCCGCCGCTGCTGCTGCTGCTTCCACAGGAGCAAATCCACATCAGTATTAAAAGAAAAAAGAAAAGTGCCACCAGCAAGACCCGTTTTGGCTCTGTGACTCCCCACCAGGTGCACCGCGGTTCTCACCTCCACACCCGTCCTGCTTCAGCCCGCAGGATCAAACGTCGGCCTTCGCTCATCACAAAATGTCCTAAAAATACACTTGAATTACATTTGTGTGTGAAAAAAGCAAAAAAACAAAACAAACATTCCCTCGCTCACAAACCTGGATCAGAGAAAATAAAACAGATTTCTTGTTTTTCAGTGTGCAAGGACTTGCTGAGTTAAGATAGGATAACTATGATTGTCTAAGAAGTTTTAGTTTTTTGTTGTTTTTTTTTTACTTCAAAGCGCCTGTTCTTTGTGGGATTTGCAGATGTTTCTGACCTTTAGGTGTGCATGCTTTTTGGAAGTGCAGCAGATGTCTGCACACAGGCTGAAGAAGAAAAATATACAGACGTAAGCAGGTCATAAGCAGAGCCGGCATCAGGAGCAGAGTTAAAGATTTTAGCTGCTGTTTGGGCCTCTTATTAGTCACAACGCTAGTTATGTTTACTGAAAACTCTCTTAGAAATCTGCAGCCAGCTAAAGGATCAAAACAGGCTGAGGAAAAACATGTGGATATTAAAGATCAACATCTTCCTACTTATCACATGAGCATCACATGTAATGTGTTAATTCCCACATTACATGATGCTTAGCTCGTTCCAGCCATGGCTACTTATGAGAGGCACAAACCAGCTCATAAATCTTCACATTTTCATGACACGTGATTTCCATTTTCCGTCTTGGTCACCCATCTAGTTTTTCTCGAGGTGCAGATTTGAGCCCTGAGCGGTCGACCCCAAGCTCAGGCGAATCTGAAAATTCCAGCAGCTTTCACTCGCAGTCCATAAATAACGTGTAGATGATCAGAAGGCAGAGTAGTGCCTTTTACCTCGGAGACATTTCAGATTGAGAAACTATAGAATTTTAAAAGAGAACAACATGCGAGACATGCGGAGAAAACTTTTGCCTTATTAAAAACCTGTGGAGCTTCTACGTGATTTTTATTTAGCGTTTTTAAGGAGTTCTGCTGATTTTTCTTTTTACGTTTGAAAGCACATTAACATCTCTTTCCCTCAGAAAGAGAGGTGTCTTGTTCTGGTCGACCTTATTTTCAAACCTCTTTTTTTTTTAATCTGAATTGATATTTAAACCAATTCCTTCCAAATGTCTAACACTGAGGGGGAACAAAAATAGGAGCAAATCCCTATGAAACCTGCATTTAAAAATGGCAGAAGACTTCTTTAAAGGAAAAAGTACAATAGATAAGGGTTAAAAATGTCTGTATACTGTATTTTAGAAGTGAGATACTGTATTGCTAGTGTTACTGTGTACATGGCGATGGAGTCTGTAGATAAAAACTTGACTGATCTTTCATACTTGACCGGGTTTCTTTCTGCATTGCGTCTTGACGTCTCATTGAAAAAGACAGGGAACAGAAACAATGTGCACTTTCCCAATATCATCTGACGTATGTGAGAGAATGATAGAGAGTGTGTGTGTGTGTGTGTGTGTGTGTGTGTGTGTGTGTGTGTGTGTGTGTGTGTGTGTGTGTGTGTGTGTGTGTCTAACAGTGATATTTGGCTTTCAAGGTGCAACAAGATTCATCTTCTGTAAGAATCCCAAACGATTGACTTTTTTAAAAAAAATTCTTTGTAAATGTCGCATCCACTGTATTTTTACTCTTTCCATCCACGTTTGGGATTTAATATATTTTTTAGGGGTTTCATTGATATTTTCCCCTCTGATGCATTTTTCATCCGAAGCCATTTGATTTCTAAAGCAGCGACACAACCACAGACCACTTTTCACCTAGGACGTGTACGCGAGCCAGTCATTTGGTTACTCATGAATAACTGTGTGATAATTGCTTTGTCGCCACTGTTTCACTCCAACGACTTTTAATAAAGTTTTATAATTTCATGTTGGCCTTCAAGCCTTTTCAGTAGACCTTGGTGCTATTCAATAAGGTGCCGTACACAGACTTATATCTATCAACGTCATTGCAAAAAGGTTTCATCCTGGATGTCCTTTTTGGTGTGGGAGTAAACATTTCCGTTTGCATTGTAAAGTAAAGACTTTCACTTTGTCAGAGCTTATGTTGGTTTTCATTGTCAGTTTCTATCAGCTCTTAAGATCTGATGCAAAAAGTCTCAACGGAAACAATGCAACCAGTCTCATCTTTTTTGCCTTTTTTTCCCACCTGAAAATTCACATTTCACACCTCCAAAGTTGTTCTAAGCACAAAATGTAGAGATGAGGCAAAGAAAAGGGATCATTTCACAACAAGAAAAAAAAAGTCAAGGGTCCATTGTATACCTCAACAGTCTGTCCACTATGCATCGTCGAGCTGCAGCAAAAACACATTCTGGACTAGTCAGTGGTGCGATAACCTCTAACAACATGTCTTAAAAAATAAAAAAAACACTGTCACTCTGTCATTGGATGTGTTTCATGTCGAATAAAATCGCTTTGTCAGACATTCTTCGGGCTTTTTTCTCTTCTATCCTGATGCGTCTGTAGAGCTTACTAAATACCGCCTTTCTGCCACCAGGTGTCGCTGTTCCCGCTTCTTTATAAAGAAAAACAAAAACGCCACATTAAGCCAACACGAGGTCTCTGCCAAGTGGGATTAATAAAAAACTACAAATATTCACACTTAGTAAGGCTGTTTTTTTATTTTACTTAATCACTTACTATTTTTGTTGCACCATTTCCCTTTAAATATTGCGTTTTCATTATTTGCTGGATAATTAAACGCGCTTGAACAAACTAGTTCTTCGAGTCGCTCTTATTAAAGTAACGCGAAATGGACTGAATAAAACTTGACTTCTTGAGAGATTCTGGATTTCTTTTAGTATTTTATCCATTAAAGAAGGAGTTTAGGTCTGAGAAGCTCTAAATTTGGCAATTGAGAATTATAAATAAGACAACAAAATAAAATAAAAAAACAGCCATTTAGCTAGCAGTTTATGGTGTCCAACTGTCCTCAGTGGCCTGTGTCCCTGTGTTAGATTCGTCTCTGCTTCAACACACCTGGATCAAATGGCTGAATTGAATGACATAAACATCTCCAGACGCCTGCTAATGAGCCATCATTCGATTATTTTAGAGCAGGGATGCTGTGTCTTGGTAGCTTTGTACTCCATTTACATGTTCAGATGATGACCTGAACCTTGCTGTTGTTTATAGCCCAACCCTGCTGTAAATGTCTTCACAACGTTGTCCCTGACCCGTCTGCTGTGTTCCTGGGTCTTCATGATGGTGTTTTGTTCACCAATGTTCTCTAACAGACCACTGAGGCTTTCGAAGAACATCTGAATTCATAGTGAAATTAAATGGGTTTTATTACAGATAAACCGTAAATTAATCACAACCCTGGGGAGAGGTAGGTTTAAAATGCACAGTGGTGCAATTGGTAGAGCTGTTGCCTTGTAGTGAGAAGGTTCTTGGTTCAAATTCCAGCCCTGGTCTTTCTGCATGGAGTTTGCATGTTCTCCCTGTGCATGCGTGGGTTTTCTCCAGGTACTCTGGTTTCCTCCCACAGTCCAAAAACATGACTGTGAGGTTAAAGTTAATTGGTCTGTCTAAATTGTCCCTAGGTGTGTGTGTGCATGGTTTGTCATGTGTGTCTCTGTGTTGCCCTGTGACAGACTGGCGATCTGTCCAATGTGACCCTGCTTCTCACCCAGAATGTTTGCTGGAGATAGACACCAGCACCTCCCGACCCCATTAAGGGACAAGGGTGTAAAGAAAATGGATGGATGGATCATAATCTTAACACATATTAAACATTGCATATTCTTTCTGTCTATGATTGTGGTGCATTTGCTAAATACTGACTTGAAAGGAGTGAATATTTATGCAATCAACTATTTCATGTTGCACTTTTTTATAGAAATCAGTTTTCACCTTGACATTAAAGGACTTTTTTTGTAAATGCTTTAGTCAAAAAATTGCTCAATTTTGTTGATCATTATTGCTTTGTAAAAAAGCATTAGGGGCGAGCAACATTTTAAATCAACCGTAAATTATAAATGAACCAAGAATATCAAATGTTTTTCACCATTTGTAAAATAAAGACAGCACGCACAGCTCATGTTTGCATAGTGGTTTAGTGATTCTGTCTTTTGCAAGAAAAAGACTGAATGTCTCAGAACAGAGTCAAGGCAGAACATATCAGAACTAATATCAGACTGCTGAAGTGCCTGTGTGGAGAAGCTCCATCATTCTCCTGTGTCTTTCTTAACCACCTTCCATACGCGCTGGTTTTCGAATAGACTCCTGGTCTGTTGGGGTTTCCACAGTTCTCCCCGAAGCTCGTCACTCCTATAAGGTAATATTTGTCGTCTTTCTCGCTGTAGCACTGCAGTGGACTTCCGCTGTCGCCCTGCACCACCACCAAGGTGTTACACTTGAGTAACTGAGCAGCTTAGAAACTTACAAAAATGTAAAATAATCACCCAACCTGACAAGTGTCAACTCCTCCAGAGAGCATTCCGGCACAGAGCATGTTTTCTGTGATCAACCCGTTGTACCATTGTTTCTGGTTGCACCTGGGCGTCTCAATGAGCTCCAGCTCAGCCTCCTGCAGCATGTTCACTGCTCTACCTGCCAGAAATGCAAGCAAGACAACCTAACTTATCAACATGAAATAAGTGACTGCACAAATATTCAGCCCTTTCATGTCAGTATTTAGCAGAGTCATATCGTTAACCGCTGTGTGGACGGGTATCATTCAAGTTTGCCCATCTCAACACTGAAATTTTGGTGGGTCGTTGAGTGGATGGATGGATGGATGGATGGATGGATGGATGGATGGATGGATGGATGGATGGATGGATGGATGGATAACCAGGAGGCTGTCTAATTGTAAATGTGACATGAACAAAAAATTTTATAGTCATATTTTATTATAAATTCATGCTTTTCTGCACACCAAAGGGGAGAGGAGGTTGCCATGGTACCAAGTTACCTTTGTAGTTGATGCTCCCCCAGCCGGTGATGAAGCAGTTGCTCAGGTTTAGGGCAACCTGGTGGCTAATGCTCATCGGAATGCAACACGGCTGGATGTAATTTGTGAATTCGATGGGGTTCTTGACCATCAGGAGCGCCACGTCGTTGTTGGATGAGTTGAAGTCGTAGTTCTCGTGCATGATGACGTTTTTGACGCCGCGTCTCTGGGATTGAGGTCCAGGCTTGGACAGATCTGTTATTCCCACCAACACGGTCAAGAAGCTGCTGTGCCATCTGAACAGAAAACCAAATCAATCCAAGTCTCTGCTGATGATGTTGATGAAAATGCCATATCAAAGTGAACTTGGTTTCGCAATTCCTCTTTTGGTTTTCGTCACAGACAAACTCTGTGCTTGATTCTTTCGTTTTCTTCTCTACCACTTTGTATTCTCTGAAGACCGACTGTATTAAGTTGGACTCACATGAAATTGTGGTAGCAGTGCGCTGCAGAGACAAGCCACTTGCTGCTGATGATCGTCCCTCCACAGAAGTGCGTGCCCAGGAACTGGATGCTGGCCTGCCAGGGCCACGCTCCCTCAGGGGCATCTCGACCACCAATTATCCGGGATGCACCAGGCGGCACTGGCAGTTTCCGCTTCCCACAGCCTGGGAAGATAAAAAATAAAATAATAATAATAATAAAGCTTCTGCATGAAAATAAAAACCATGTCATGTTTTAGATGAGGTGTTGGTAAAGGTTTGACATAAGTTTTTGAATGTGGGACTCAACCACAGAACTAAAGCAAAGTGTCTTGCGAAGATGCTCAAGCTGGCAAGATAGTGTCTTTATCCAAATATTGTACTGATAGTATTTGATGTAAGGTCAACCAGAGAGAAAGAAGCCATCAAAAAGCAACACAAAAAGATTACTGTTGCAGATGCACTCAGTGGCAAACACCTTCAATTTAGAGACATGTCCTGTGGGGCTAAAGCTGGAGCAATTGCCTTTGGAGGGGAAAAAAAGGAGACACTTGCGAGCCCGAGAACATCTTCTTAACTGTGAAGTAAGGGCTGACTAGTCCACAATGTCCCACAATTTTTGCTAAAGCACACTATGTTTATTTTAAGAAATATCCTGGGTTTTAAGTGTCTGACACAATCCTCTTTAATCAGATATTGCTGTCCTTTGCCAGTGAAACCCTCCCCAAATAACCACAGATCCTCCACAAAACTTACCAGTGAGCACACACAACTTAACGCACACACATCTAAAGTCCAGGGTTTCCGCCAGTGTATTATAAGCCTGGCGGGCCACCAGGCTTTACTTGTGCCCCCACCAGACAAAGCATTGCTTATTTATTTAAGTCTTTTTAAATGTTTGCATTGTTTAAGACTTCGTAGTTGGTGTTCAGGTGTTAATCTTCCAATCTCTTAATGACACATGATTATCAAGTGATATTTACAAGTTTCCTGTCAACTTTAAAGATTTTTTTAACTGTTGGATGAATGACGGCCCTGGCGTCCAACCACCGTTTTCTGGGGGAAACCTTGCAAGTATTTGTAAAACTGATCACACTTCACATACTTATATTTGATAGAAGGTTAGAAAATATCCTCCCAAACATTTAAATTAAAACAGTTGACATGCCATATGGTTGCTATGGAAACTTAGTGACCCAACAGGACTCAGTTTTCTGATATTTTCTAACAGCAAGCTTTGGCAATTGTGTTATTATTATCCATATTTTCATTATTATTATTAATAAATTATTATTATATGTCATGCGCAAATAAACTTGGGAATTTGTGCTGCCAGGAATTTAAAAGCAGTTCACTCTGTTTGACATATATACCCTGAGAAAACAAAAACACACAGATTACTAATTAAATGTTCCCAGAAACTCAGATCAATGTGAAACAGTAGTTATTTCTTGAGGTAAAGTTCCCCCACACCCCTATACTGACTCCATGAAGTAAAATTTAAATTACAGGTTAGATGAAATAAATAAACAAATTTGTGTACATATCGTTACCTGGGTTCCGAAAAAATATGCACAACTGTCTGATGATGCATCTGAACAATGGATCATCAGATCGAGTTGTTATTTGGGATCCGGTCCCAATTAACAACTCAGAAACACAGAATTAGGACAACTCTACTTCTTTCTTATTTTTTTTCCTAAAACCAAAAAGAGCAAAGGTTCTATAACGCTGCACTTCTTTTTTCTGTTTTTTTTTTAAAGATAAGTGTTTTACCACATAACTTTCCAACCCGTTTTTAACTTACTCTGACTTGAAACAGCTGCGGCCAAACACAAGACGCTTAAAAACTGTAGCAAAACCTTCAGACCCATCATCAGTTTGACCTTTCCGGAGTTTTTCTTTTCTTTTCTTTCGTTTTTTTTTAAAGGTAAACCAAAACAATTCCACCCTTGACGTCATAATGAATTTAAACTGATTGGTTAACTCTTAAACTCGTACATTTCAGTAAGTAGAAAGTTTCATTCGACTGAGTGAAAGCTACATTTCAGCATATTTGTTCCAATACAAAGTTTACTGAGGTTTAAAAAAAAAAAAAAAAAAATGTTTGTTTCATTAGTCACATTCTATTATGTGCATCTAAATTATATTTAATGTCATTTATCCCGCATAAAATATATATTGTTTATTTCCTTTGAGCAGGATCATGCAGTTTGCCTGCCGTCAAACTGAAAGCCCAGAAACAAGAAATTCCTGCACTGAACTGAGTCAACCCGTTCAGTCAGATAGATTATTATTATTATTAATAATAACAATAATATCTCCTGATCGGTATAACCAGTCGCTCTGTGGGGTTTTGCAGGAGCTGCAGGCCTGAGTGACCTTTAGGATTTCTACTCCCCGACACTCCCTCACATTCTGCTGAGAGTCATCAATTATGCAGGGAAGCTGCTTCTCGCACTGAGGGGGGAAGATAGCAGCAACAATATGGCGACAACCGCAGTTCCTCCTCAACCTTTCCCACATCTGCAATCCTGCACCGACTCACCGGATTCACTGTAACCGTCGCATAAGTGAGTATCGTTCATATTTGCAGCAGGTTTGGGATGAATCGTGGCTGGAAGGTGTTTTATTTTTTATTTTTTTGTTCCTTCAGTGGTTTGAATGTCGCAGCGCCGCTCGCTGCTCCGCGTCTTTCTCTCTTTTTTAATATATATATATTTTTTGGAGCGGGAAGGAAGAGGTGTCAGCGCCTTCTGACAAATCTGTCATCTGGATTAGAGCAAAGAGAAGATTTATATTGATGTCTCGTTTTGTGTGGATTATGCGGAAACGTTGGAACCCGTCTGATAAAAAAAAAAAAGATTTCTAAGTGAGGTTTGGTTTGGTTTGGGTTAGGGCGCTGCCTGCATTGAAAATCAGCAATCTTCTTGCATCCTTTTATTTGTTGTTGTTGTTTGTTTGTCTCACTCTTGGGAGTCCAGGATGATGCATTGGAAGCAGAAGGCTTTCAGAGGAAGGATGTGTAAGTATAGCCATGATGACAGTGAAGAAATGCCCGATCCTCCAGGTGATCTTAATGTGGCAGTAACCGTCCTCAGCTGATCTAACGGGACACCTTCATGCTACAAAACTATATATGCTGCTTTAAAAAAAAAAATAATTCGCTTTAATTCTCCGCGCTGTATTTTTGCACACACTCACACCGACCCGTATTGATTTGGCAGTCGACATGGCTCCTCGGGTGTGGTGCAGATGCTCTGCGCGCAAAAACGCACAGAATGTACCGATGGAGGAAAAAAAAAAACCCAACAACAACATTGCATTTGATGCATTTCACCACCGCGTATCTCCAGGGTTGTGTTTGTTGGGAGTGATTTATTTTGTGGGGGAGAAGAGATAATAAAAAAAAAAAAAAAGGTGGAAACGCGCAAGTCTGGCGAACCCGTGTCTCCCAGCGTGACATTTGCAACATACAAACCACCCACTGCAGCAGTGCTGCTTCGGCCGCTTTGGTTGGAGCGGAGCCACTTCTCTGCGCAGCATCACCTCCAGGCCAGGACTTTTCCTGCTTGATGAAATATTTAGCAAAATGACAGATGACGGCGACTCGAGGCCCATCTTCTGTCTGATCGGGGTTTTCTTGTTGTTGTTTTATATATATATATATAATTAGCAAACACTTTCTTCAATGCGGTTTGCCAGTTTCATCGAAAACACGCCCAGGATGTGATCGGTTAACCCAGCTTGGATGACTGAGGTTGAATTGTTAGCCTGCATGTTGATACTTAGTAAGTTTTTTTTTCATTTGAATTCAGTCTGATTGGCCTCAGCCCCCCCTGTCCCTCTCTTTCCAAAGCACCGCGCGTTTACGCCATTCGCGCGCGCCTCGCACGTGTTTGTGCGCGTGCGCTGGCGCGGTGCTGAAGCGGCCAGCGCCAGCAGAGCAGCAGCAGAAGGTTCCGGGGTCCATTTTATAAAACGCTCGCCTCGGCGTACGCTGCGCCGCTTGCTTTGCCTTCTCTCCTCCCTCTGCGTGTTCGGGTACGTTCCTTCGCTCCCTCTCATCCCAGCTCGGACGGATTCAGGTGTTTGTTTGTTTTTTCCTGCTTCACGCGTCGAGCATTTGCAATTAGAGAGCGTTATGCAAGAGGGGAGCAGGGGAGTGACGGGCCTTGTGTTTCAGATATGGCTGACGGTCCTGTTCAGGCTTTATCCACCTTCCCTTAGTCACAAGTCGAAACATGCAGGTGCTTCGTCGTTTTGGTAACGTCAGAAAGTTCATATATGTTTCAGCAATTAATGCCAAAAAGGGGAAGCTCGTGTGGGATCGATTCACTACACTCAGTCAAATGTCTTAATTGTGTATTTCTGTTAATCTAAATCATGATGACTTACAGTTTCTAGAGTATTACGTGAGAATAATAATACAATCTGCTTTTAATAATAAAGACATATTATCCTAATATGGCCTAAAGACTGCTGACCTGATGGTGGCCCAGCACAAAGTCATTTTATCAACAGTTATTTATATAATATTTTACAACACCCAAAAGGCAACCAAAGTGCTTTACAGCAAATATAAAACAGAAATAAACAAGACATAAGGACAAGCAAACTGAAAGCATGTAATCACAGTGCTGCTAGTTATTAAAATGTATATAATTCAGTATGTTTTAAGTCCAGACAGAGTCCTAGGTCTACAATAGAGGGTTGACTGGTGGGTAGCAGGTTCCACTGATTTCATCCCTGGCAAAAAAAACATCAATCTTTAGCCACAAGAAGACATTACTAAAGAAGTTTCACGATCACAAAGTGCTACTTATTAATTGACGTGTGGTAGAAAAAGGGATTCAAACATTAGGGAGAACAATAGCTTGGAGGAGATTCAAAAATATGACAACTGGAGTCAGATGTGTCCTACAACCGTCAGATTCCTGATCCAGAAACAAGGCATCTTATCTGGGCTGAGGAAAAGAGGACTTGACTGTTGCTCAGTGGACCGGAAGTCCTTCTCAGATGAAAGTAAAAGTTTCTTGACTTAACTTTTAGTGTTAAGTCAAGATCCCAGAAACTGGAGAAAGTGTGGAGAGGAACAAAATCCAAGCTGGTCAGTGACACTTTAGGAAGCCGTGGTTTTCTGCTGATGTTGGTCTATTGTATTTGATCCAGTTGAATGCCGTCTACCAGGAAGCTTTACAGCACTCCACACTTCCTTCTGCTAACTATCTTTATGGAGATCCTGATTTCATTTACAGTAGGACTTGTTCACATGACCAAAAAAACGCCCCACCAAAATCTGGTTCATTGATCCTGGTTTCGTCTGTTTTGCCATCAAACTCACCTGGTCTAAACTCCATACAGAATCTGTGGCGTATCATCAAGCTGAACACCAGACCCAACGATGCACACCAGCTAAAAGTCAATGTTAAAGTAACTAAGACTTAACACCCCCGCAGAATAACAAATCTCTTCCGTGCCATGCTTCATTTATGCAGCAATGTATGTAAAAAGAGGCCAAACCAAGTATTGAGTCCATACGCTACATGTGCATAGGTTGCAGAAGGCTGACATTCTTTTTTTTAATAAAAAATCTATTTAGGATTAAAATCCTTCTTTATCTAGAGGTATGTTTTATGCAGAACTCAAGTAGCCTCGCCTTACCATTTCTATTAAAAAATCTACTAATAAACAAATTTTGCTTTCCAATTATTAATCAAAAAATAATCAACAGATCAGCCCTATGTTTAAGTCGAGCAGGAAGTGCTGAGCTTCTCACATATTGATGTTAGAAAATGTTTTAGCTGAGGACGCATCCTTTCCTATAAATGATCACTAAAAAAAGGAATTTAATTATTGATTTGTATTTTATTATGTATTTCTATGTGGTAACTGAAAACTCTGCAGAATGTGGTATTAACCGATTAATTGCTAGAATAATTGATTCCTAAAATAATCGTTAGCTGCAGCCCTGTGTTCATCCATCACTGTGTGGTTTAGTTGGCAGAGAGGATCATCAGGACTTACCTTCCCTCCATCCACAACTTAAACATGCTTAGTGTCAGAAAAAGGGTGGCTAACATCCCTGCAGATCCCACACATGCTGGATCCAACCTGTTTAGACTTCTTCCTTCAGATCAACACAACAAAGCACTGCCACAGAGGCAGCTTTCCCTCTCAATCTGAGCCACTCTGCTGTGAAGCAAAAGAATCAGATCTGCACTGCATTGTGATGAACTGCTTTTAAAAATATGAAATTATATTGGGAATATATCTTTTAAAAAATGTTTAGCATGTTTTTCAGGTTTCTCCTTCATGCTCCTTCCTCTTTTCCTTCCACAGCAGCTTGAACAGGTGTCCTGATACAAGAAGCCATGTCAGAGAAAAAAAACCCTGAGTCATGCAGCCATTAGGCCTTTCTGTCAACACTTTCACAGCTCTTGAAAAAAATCATAACGAGTGAAATGGGATCACTGCAGGGCCTTCTGTCCTCGAAAAAAAGTAGAAATCCTGCTTAGTCGTGTGTTTCTGCTGCATGAAATGACTGCACTAAAATGATAAAATATCATGATGTCCATAGCTTTTGTTTGCTCCTGTCATAGAAATATTAAATGAAGTAAATGAGCCGAGTTCTTCAAATACAAAATATAGACACAACAAAATGTGAGCCTTTAACAAAAACAAGTTTTAATCAAACTCGTGGAGCTTTCTGTGGTCTTAAAAAGCTCATCAAACTGTCGTAATCCAGATTTTTAAACTTAGCTCAACGACAGCAAATGCTTTTATTCACATGTTGCTGCTATTGTTGTACGCTCAGAGCACACAAGTGGGAGGAAAGATTTTTCTTTGCTTCGGTTGTCAGCATCATTTTAGCAA
The DNA here is from genome assembly GCA_903067075.1 of Micropoecilia bifurca. Classification (NCBI taxonomy): domain Eukaryota; kingdom Metazoa; phylum Chordata; class Actinopteri; order Cyprinodontiformes; family Poeciliidae; genus Micropoecilia; species Micropoecilia bifurca. The sequence continues at coordinate 4,005 of CAEGAF010167206.1, read as the reverse complement.
AATTTGCAGTCACAAAAGCGTGTGCAGCATTAACCAAACTGTTTATTAATTAGATTTGTGCAGATTTTTGAACATTTGTGTTGCCATGCAGCTCACCAATAAGCATATTTATTGGATAAAGCAAATAAAATCTACTAGAAAATACATAGGTTTGAGGATAAGTCTCTTCTAATACATTGATAACCTTACAGAAACAAAGACTGCTAAGAGAGAATACTGTCTGATTCAGAGGAGAAAATGCAGTCTGTTCATCCTAATATTAAGATATATTCATTTGTATCCACCAGACATGAAGAGAGTTCATATGATTTAAATAATGGTTCAATATTTTAAATTAGGCTTAGGGTTGCTAAGAGCTCGTCGGTATGACAACTTTCATGATAACACGATCTACATGATTTCACATAAAACAGAAAAACAAGGATTATTCCCAGGGTTGATGAAACGACATACATTTTTTATATTACAGCTTTAATAATTCTATCAGAACCTTTTGTTGTTTTTGATTTTGCGCTAGTGGTTAAAGCAAAACTATTTTTTTTCAATTTAACCTTTATTTTACCAGGATAAAAAGCCAGTTTAGATTAAAAACCTCTTTTTCAAGGGAGTCCTGGCCAAGAGGCAGCAACAAATCAACAAATATTTTAAATATGTGTACTTTTCAAGAGCATAATGAGTTAATAAGCACTTTTTTGGTTGATTTGGTTGAGTTGTAGGTAGGTGTGCGCATTTATCATATTGTTGATCATTTATTGAGAAGAAATTCATATCATGAGAATTTGTTTCAATAAATTTTATTTGATGATGATGGACTGATGGTATTATCAGAAATGTTTTTTCTATTTTCTCCAACGTTTGTTCCATTAGGGCATCAATAAATGTCAGTAAATTGGAAAACATGACTAAATGCAGGTAGTTTGTGCAGTTTAGTCTTACTCACATTTATCTGGCCTCGTTCAAATGAGAATGTTTATCAAAAGCTGTATTTGTATAAATGTTGTGTCATGCAGTCACACCCACACAGTTACCTAAAAAAAAAAGACGTAATAAATAATTTTAGCATCATTATGTTTTTTCAATAGTACCACAAAATATCATGATAAAATTCTTTCACAAATGGTGTTTGCTGCGTTTATTAAACACCGCCGTGCTTCATGACCTCATCGCCTTCTGTTCTCGCAGAGCTGCTGTTGTGGATGGGACAAACCTAATGACCAAGTAGCTGCAGGATGAAAACATGGCTGCACCCCTTCTTGCACCGCCAGGACCTGATAGCTTCAAGAAGTTCACGAGGGAATCTTTGGTGGTCCTTGAGCAGCGCCTCAAAGAGGAGAAGAACAAGAAGCCACCCAAGCAGGACAGCAGTTACCGCGACGACGATGACGAGAATAAGCCCAAACCCAACAGCGACCTGGAGGCCGGGAAGAGCCTGCCCTACATCTATGGGGACATCCCTAAAGGAATGGTGGCGGTACCACTGGAGGATTTGGATCCGTTCTACCTGAACTCTCAAAAAGTGAGTTTTAGAAGACCCTCCTCGTAGGGACTTTGGATTTGTTTTACTTTTGATGAGAACTGAATGGATGTTTCTGGTTGGTGTGGTTTGCCAGGGTGCCGGGACGCTCCGATTAGACTTTTCTTGGCCAATATCGATGTTGACAGATTTTTATTCTTGAGACTGAAATACTTGAAAGAGTAGAAAATGTGTTGCTGGTATATTTGATAGAAGCAGTGGTTTTTAATGCAAAAGAAAAAAAGGGTTTTTTAATAAACTCGCATGGAAGGAGCATGCTGTTTGTTGATAAGTTTGACTGTAAAGGGGGGTTGAGTTTTGTATTTTGGATTCATTTTTTTTGAAAATCAAATGTTTTAGTATTTTACTCAGTAATCAGAGGAAAACTAGTCATTTTGAATCTCTGCAACACCAGGACACAGACATTTTCAGGCGATACCAATCCAGAATGTTAGAGAAAAAGTAAACTACTAACTCCATTAGTTGAATTTTAGATATTAACTACTTCTGTCATGTAAAAGTGCGTTTCAGCAAGTATTCAGCACGGTTTTGGGTATTGGTTGCTCTTTCTCAAGCTGGCAAAATCACAAATTATATCATAGACCAGGGATTTGATTATACATGATATCAATCACATTCCATCACATTTCACTCTTTGTGCTTGGCCTGTATTTCCTTTATATGCTACATAAAAGGCTCTCTTTGTTGTTTGTTGGAGTTTTTGACAAGAGAAAATCTCTGTGATGATCAATCAGGCTCATTGCAACTGAATGGTAGAATTATTCCACCTGAATGTGCGGCCTTTGCAGTTATTTTGGTAATCTGTTTCATTTGAGCACAATAATATTTCTTTTAAGGAGCGTGATGAGAGCCGCTGTCTCTGACGTGCTCTCTGGGGTCTTTGGGGAAAAGGTCAGGGACAGCTAAGGTTGAAAAACCTCCTGTTCCACATGACGGCACTTCCAAATTGTTCTGGAGTTAATCCGCTGCAGGAAGAGGAAGCGCAGAGGACTGTCGTTGTCTTACAGGAGGACACGTGTCTCTCTGGGGCTTCTGTCACGCCTCGCGTCATGTCAGCGTGGAGGCCCAGGTGTGACCTTGGCTGCTCCGACTGTAATCGGCGACGGGTCACCCTGAAACAGCTGAAGGAGGCCGAGGTTGTCTTAATGTGGGATGAGTCAGACTGAGCACGAGGGAGAGCTGTTTACAGATGTCACAAGTAGAAATGACATGATGTAAAAAAAAAAAGAAAAACCAGCCGTCCTTTGTTCACCCTTGCGTGGAAGCTAGAAAAATCTTTCATAAAATGGCTCTCAGTGAACTTTCCAGCAGAAATGAAGTCTTCTTCTGTGACTTGTTCAACATAGAAATGTAAGCAGATCACATACTCATTGTAGGAAATGCTGCGGAAATGTATGCAAGGTCCACACATAGTTACCAGGTGACTGGTAATGATGTGTTTAGTCATGATCAGGTGAAGTGATCGGTGTTGATTCGGTGCATGTGTGAGCGAGCGATGGGGGTGCCCTCCGCTCCTCTTCCTTCTCCGTCTGTCTCCATCTCATACCTACCCATCTTCTCTCCATGCACGCTGCCTGTTATGTAACGCACCAGCCCGGTGCACAAGGAGGAGACACGATTCAAGTGACACGTGGAAAACATGGTCTAGCGTTAATTGGGTCTTGTTTATTTTCCATCTTCTTTCATACCTTCATCTTTTTTTTCTCCTTTCTTCATTTCTCCTCTGTTTTGGTCTCAAATGCACTCTTTCTGGTTCGACTCGACTTTTGCGCCAGTCCTGTTTCGCTCTTTGTGCTTCCAGCAAATCCAATTATGGTCCATCAACACAGCCTCATTCTGAAGGGAGAGCTGATGCCGCTTCGGATGTCGAGCGGCGCCGTGACGTCAGATCAGGTGTTGACCTTGGTGGTTGAGCTGTGTGTCTTTGTTGTCCACAGTCTGCAGGACGAAGGGAGGGGTTAGTGGGTTCAGAGTCATCTTTCACCACGGCAGGGACTAATTTGTGACTCTCTCTTATATTGTGCCGTAGCAGAGCTGGGAGATGACGCGGCGCAGTCCTCCAGTCCTGGGTTTAACCCTGTTGATTTTTAAGGAGTTGGAGGGACGGTAAGCAACAGAGGGAAGGAAAGGGAGGAAATGGACTACATGTGCAGGGAGGCATGAGCGCACCTGCTAACCTTCCTGCTGTAGCTTATTGGCTGAAGAGAGCTTAAAATATAAAGATGCACCCATAGTTTTTTTTTCTGACCTAACATAATTTTTGTTTTTCTCTCAGGTTTAACTTGACAATTCTTTTTCCTTTTTGGGTATAAAGCATGAAAAGTACAATGCGTGTCAGGTACTAGTTTCAAATGTAGCAAAAAAAAAAAAAAAAAAAAAAAAAAAAAGCCAAAATATTGACATTTTTTTAAAAAATTTTTAACGAAATTTAAAAAAATTTTTTTTAAAACCGTTTAGGCCGGGTTATAAAA
>CAEGAF010167202.1:0-11500 GCA_903067075.1 Micropoecilia bifurca | reverse complement strand
TGTGTGTGTGTGTGTGTGTGTGTGTGTGTGTGTGTGTGTGTGTGTGTGTGTGTGTGTGTGTGTGTGTGTGTGTGTTTTAGCATTTCTCACTATGTAAGGCCCATTTTTCCACGTGTACTACGTGTGAGGACCCACAGCTCCGTATGGGCCCAAAGCCAGGGGGCCAATAAGAAGAAGTTCTGTTTTTAGACTAGAGCTTAAGTTTAAGGTTAAGGTGTGACTTGAGTTTAGGTTGCATTTAGGGTATAGAAATGAATGAAATTGCAGAGCTTTTGTGAGGATAGAAAGACATGCTCTGTGAGTGTGTGCGTGTGTGTGTGCGTGCTTCACATGGCAGAGAATAGACATCGCTCCTTCCAATTAGTGAGAATAACAGGATGCAGAGTTTTGTTAAGATGTTCCTGTGTTTCGGAGTGAGATGTGTGTGCGCCTGTCCTCAGGAAGGAGGTGCGAGCGGTCCTCTTAACAGAAGAGCCTGAGACCACCACCCACATCAAACCCCCCACCGTTATCTGCTGTATATTTATACCATTGTCTTGCAGAGCAAGTCCATCGCATCCTCCTATACTATAGGCTCTGAACATAAACACTCGTGAAAGGACAAAAATGGAGCGAGTTCACATGGAACTTAAACAAACAAATATGTCCCCAATGTGGCTACAGGCCACTCCGCCGTTATCCTGTGTTTCCTACTCTTTATCCCCACATGCTTGTGTAACGGAGATCCATGAACGTGACGGCCTTGGCTCACCTCTTTATTCTTTATAGAGGCCAAGATTTTTATTAGCTCCTCCTGGGAGGAAGGTAGCAAGACCGTGTTTGACTCAGGCCATCTGAGAGGCTTTTAAATGAAGTGAGGATTCAGAGTGCCTCGCTTTGCTTTCATCTAATCCGTCGGTTCCCTGGATTTGAGTCCTAATATTTCTGCTCTATAATGCAAGCTGTAACAGAAAAATATTTTAATTATTTGTTGTCTTAAGCAGCAGCTTAACACATATTCTGATCTACAGGCCCAGAAAACTGCAAGAAGTACAGAAGTATAGATTCTGGTATTAAGCTTTTTCCGGATCTGGATAAGCAAAGAAAAACACATTTGACATTAACACCAATTTTATGTTCGTTCTACTATCCATTAATTCATCTTTTGGGTTATACATTATATAATGTTTCCAGTAATATTTCCAGTTTTCTTTCAGTCTGATCTGTCAAAACTGACGGTCCTTATTAAGATTATGAAGCTTATAAAAGTGTTTTAAGTAAACTTAATGCTTTCAAGTACATTTAAGACTTCAAACATGAACTATTACTTGGAAAATAGGGTTTGATTCATTTTAGTCAATTTGTAGTTTGTAATCAAACAGCAAATAAGGGAAGTAAAAGTGTCTCCACTTTTGAATCAAAACATATGTTCTCGACGACCATCAGATTTTTGTTTTGTTAAACTCAAGACATTATGCATCAAAGGACATGCTGTTAGTTGATGCTTTGGACGTTTAATAAATTTACTTGGCAGAAGAATAAAAGTTCAAACTAAGAAACGGACCTTCTTCAATTATCTCTTCGGGTAGAACTTTTTTTTTAACATTTCATTAGTCTCTCATAAGAAATGCCAGATGCCTGATGGATTTTTTACTGTCTGCAATAAATTGAGATCTTAACTTTGGCTTAGTTGTTCCCGTATTGTCGTGGTGTTTTCTCGAAGGCAGCAGTAAATTGCTCTTACGAGTACGTGTGTTTGATGGCTGTCCACTGTGAACGGCACTAAATGGAAGATTTTATCGCTACACTTCTCTTAGAGAACTAAGAGAAGTGTAGCGATAAAATTGTTGTTGAGGTGCCTGTTTGCCAGTAGGGGTGATCATCAGTTTTGCGTGTAGTAACTGCGTCGTCCAACCCCCCCGCCGCCTCGTTTTTTGTTTTTTTTTAACTTCTAGCAGAAGTGCGGATGTGAGTTGCATATTGATACGGAACAAGGCCGCCACTTTTCTCTGTGTTTTTTAATTTTTAATTTTTTTTTTAATCAGCAAAATAATCTTTTGCTGATTATTTTTGGAAAGAAAAAAAAACCCTGAACACGATGTCATCTCCTTGTTTAGCTGTAGAAAGAATACGGACGTGACGATGCTCTGTTACATAGCTCAGGACACAAAAGTTAAGCTCATTTGAATTTCACAATGTTAAATGAGTTCGTTTCTCATAGTATCGAAGTCGTACCAAAATGCAATCAAGGTTCCTGTTTAGTAAACTCCATTTGTAGCAGCACACATTCCCCTCCTGAGCCTTGCCATATCTCTACAAACACTGATTGTTTCTGAATGTTGGTTTTTATGACCGTCATTTTTGAGTTACTATCCTGATAGTCAAACTATTTGCTTCCCTGATTGCACTTTTGGCTTGAAGGCCAGATTTAGGAAGACAGCTGTGTTCCAGAAATCTTTCATCCCTCCCCAAAAATCTGCACCTTCACACAATCCTGTCTGCCAGAACAAATCCCTTCTTGATCTCATTGCCTTGTTGATGCAGTGCTGGTGTTTAGTTTGAAATGCATCACAAACCGTGACAACTGATGTAAACAAGCGTCTGCCTTCTAAATAACGTCTAACAAATTTGATCAGGCACAGATATGAAATGCATCAAACGTCTATTTTTTTTGTGTGTCCTAGTAGAAATAGTTATGACTGATTGCTTGGTCTGAATTGTGAGAAAATTTGTTTCGCACTTTATTTTGAATAAATGAAGAAAAGGGATTTTACAATAAATCTCAGTCTTTCAATCAACTTTAAGTCAAAATGTCCAACCGCTTATTCAGATATGAGATAGAATGAAACTTATGAAAAATAGTCCTGAATAAATCTAGCGCAGCTTCGCTGTTTTCCACAAACATGTTAAACTGAACATTTAACATAATTCATCTGTTTTTATTTAAATAGACAAAAGACAACATCCTTTTTACCACTGCTAAAATAAGCTGAAACCGTAGTTATTATATCCACCAACTGTTTCTACTTAAGGAGAACTGCTTCATTCAAATTAGGGATGCGTGATATATTGCAACTAAAACTGCTGTCATTTTTTCATTATGTCAGTATAGTTTGAACAAATAAAATGGGACCAATATTAATCAATATTTATTTTGGTCTTCTTGTTCTTTCTGGAGGGTGAGAGAAGAGATTGATGTTTGTTTGGTCATGCTACAGATCAGGACAGGATTTGGTGGAACTGCAGCAGAAAAGCAGTGGTGAAGTCAGCAGTGCCACCCCCCACCCCCCCCCCTCACGGGTTGTTGAAAGAATAGTAAAATATTTATAATATCAGTTATCACAAATAGCAGCGATAATATTATTGGATATTGACATCAGATGAAATTTTAATATCAGACATGAGATAGAATATTTTAACATCAGTGCATCCCTAATTTAAAACTAAATAAATAAATGCTGTTTATAATTAATAATTTTTTCCATTAAAAATATACGTATATTTTTTAAAATATACGTATATTTTTAATGGGGAGCTTATTTTGTCAATCGCAGTTAATTTTTTTTATCCATTTACTTTACTTTTTCATTCATAATGGTGTTTAGGTTGCGAGAGCTGTCGGAAAAGTTGCTAATTATTGCAACAAAGTGCCAAGTGGCAACAGAGCTTCTACCGTCCTGACCACAGCCTGGCTCACCCCTCCACTCATCCCCAACGCTTGGCTGTGGCTCTCAGCGTCTCTTGGCTCCGTCCACTTAGTCGGAATCTTTCGAAACTCATCAGGTTTTGCTTTCGCAGGGCAGGATTTAACATCCATCTCTATTCTGGCCGGTGTCATGCCAAGGTAGTTATCCTAGTAAATAGCTTTGTTATGGCTTTTATTTTGACACATTAACTTTAGCAAAATAAAATAGAATAAACTATTACATTTATTTTTTATTTGTGTGCTTTTTATTTTTTAAGTTTTATTTTCAGCCTTAGTGACTTATTTGACAGCGGTCAGACTGGACAGCGGATTGTGAGTCAGAGGGAAGACGGGATTCAAACCTGCTCCATTGCCGTGCCCTCTGCAGAATATTTTACAGTTCATAAACTAACACTGGGAGTTTATCAATCTGATTTAAGCTCCTTTGGGCTGGTAGGAGGTTCCACGTTTAAGTGTTGAAAAATCATTTGCTCCGTGGTTGTTTGGGTCATTTGGCTCCACTCCACACCTCATTAGAACCACTAAAGGCAAATTTGGGTCAATTTCCTGCCTAGTTCAGTAAACGAGAAGCTAAATGGTTGCAGCCAACACACCAGTCTGGAAAACCGGTTAAATTTCTGAAATCAGACATCAAATGCTCTTAAGAAGCAATGAAAATGTTTCCTTTAACACTCGATAACAGGGCTTGCAATAAAAGCACTCATCACCGTCAGAATCCATCAGGATCTGCTGCCTAAACCGAGATGGAAAAAGACAGGCTCTCTCTGCAGAGGCATGCCCTGTATCCCAGTCATCCTCGTCACTCACACAGTCATGCAGTCACATTTATGTGGGTTTCCAGAAATGGGAAGAAAAAAAAATAAATCATGTGAAAATACCAGCTGCTTAGAAAAGACGTTGGCAGCTCAGGAGGCCAAGACAACTCTATCTAGTCCATCCAAGCCTCACTCAAGGTAGAGATTTGATTTTGTTTATGGGATTATCGTCCAAGCATGTGTGTGCGAACCCCTCGCCTTCATCATTCAACACGTGTCAGTGAAATATAAAACATGCAGAACTACAAGGAATCATTCAAGCCGTCTTTCCGGTGATCCTATGAAAGTCAAACCGAGGCGCCTCCACCCGTCTGTCATACATTACCAGAACTAATTTCACACTTGAAATCCTGAAATTGCGATGCATCTTCAGCTTCTCCGGAAGCATGATATTAATGTAAGAACGTGGGTCGCTTTAATTTAAGAACTCTTCACATCTGCCTGCATGCGAACACATAATGTCTCTCTTTGTTTCACACTAATCCTGCTCTTGCTGTGCGTATTAATGGACCTTTTTTTCCATCTACTTCCTCTTATCTCCTCCGCACTTTTGTCTGTTATTCTCGCCTATTAAATCTGAGCTGCATCTGGGCAACGAGTATCATCAAGTGTAGATTGATGCAAGTGCAGAGAGGTCATTAATTTTTAAACATTATAAACCTGCTTCAATACGCTCAGGACTGTCTTCCTGAGCTTTACACGCAACATTAACCTGTGTCGGTGTGTGTGTGGAAGGTAGAAGTGTGTTGCTGCACTTTAAGCTTTGTAACGTCTCCCTAAAACCTACCGTTTCATTTTAATGATTGAATCTCAAGGAAGTAAAACTCTCCCATAGAATTAAAGAGGAATCCAAGATTGCATCAATGTTTTATTTAGATAAGCACATAACCCGTTTATAAAAGGTGTTTCTCAACACAGAATCAGTCTTTTGATGGTTAATATTTTTCAGTGGTGATGTTTTGATTCACTCTGTGCAAAACGTTTCAATCAATGCTGCCACCTGCTGGATAAATATGACATTCAATCCTAAACATGAAACAAAGAGTCACACGCAGTGCGGTTGTGTTTTTATCCTATTTAATAAGTTATGTCTTCTCATATTAACAGTTTCTGTTATTTGTCAGTCAAATTTATTTATTCTCACTCTTTAAAAATTCTTACTTTTCACTTTCTGATGCATAAATTGCTCTGTCTGCACCTATAACTTCACTAATATCATCACGACTCGCGTTAAGATTGTAGTAATAAAATGAATCAAGCGACACCATTACAGAGAAAACTGAGCAACCTGCTCAGCTTGTCTCAACTAAAAGAAACTCAGAGGTGACCGGTTTAATTGAGCTGGAAAAATATTATCAAAAGAAAGAGGAAATGAGAATGTCTGCTGGTTGTCTGGCATCATAAAATAAAGAGCAGGACAACAATATATTTCTATAATTGCATTTTGTCATTTGAAATAATCCAGGCTCAGCATGTTCAGTCAAAGAGGTTTAGAGTAAAAGTTCTTCCCTCATTTAAGTGCGTCATTTTTAGCACAAAATTTTTTTTTTTGAAAATGAATCTCTGGACCCATCCTTTTTAAGGATTTCAACTAAAAATACGTGATGTTTTTGGTTTATTTCTTTTTCTAAAAGCGACAATATTCTCAGGGATTTGGTTGTTTTTTAAAAGATAAATATGATCATGCTGCAAAGTTTATGTTTAGTTTAACAACCTAAAGCCTTGTTGAAGTGGTTTATCTGAACTGGAGGAGTGCAGTTTGACCGTAGTTCATCGAATTGTCAACATGAGCACAAAATCGTGTTGTATCTCTGATTTTATCACCAAGTGTACAGAAGCTTGGGACTGGCCTGACTCATTTAAGACCAATAAAAACAGCATGTTTATGTTGAATAACCAAAACACTGAGTCATTATTTATTTTGAGGTTCTTTTTGAAGACAAGACTGGCCTGTAGAGAATAAAACAAAACAGTCTGCTGCTTTATGCTTATCCATCTCCTTTTTTATCTGTTGTCCTCAGGGTCCTTTAATGTGCATCTGCGGCCACCTGAGACCCTGTTCAAAGTCATCTTCTGGCTGGGCTACTTTAACAGCTGCCTGAATCCCATTATCTACCCCTGTTACAGCCGCGAGTTCAAGCTGGCCTTCATCCGCATCCTGAGGTGCCACTGCCATCAGCAGAAACGCCCCGGCTGGAGAACCTACAACTACCGCTCCTCCACCTTCCGCTCCTCCGGAAACTCACGGAAGAGCTCGACGGATCACACCTCCAGCTGGCTCAACGGGAGTCAGCGCACCCTGCCGTCCTCTGCCAGCCCCAGCCCCAGCTTCCTGAGCAAGGGCCTCCCTCCATGCCCGGAGGGGGAAACGTTGTACATTTGGGGAGCCACCACCTCAACGCCCTCCACACCCAACCTGCTGCCCGGCAGCCCCGCGGACTGCGAGCAGGGAGGAGTGAGAGGGGACGGCAGAGAGGGGAAACGGGCAGAGGGGACCGCTGGGGGGGTGTTTTCTTTCTCCTTTGGGAACTTTAAAGACAAGCGAGGGCTCAACAGGGACATCATCATGCCTGATGAGAAGGTGTGACTGCAGGCAGCTTCTGATTTGCAGATTAGCGGAGTACATGCTTTGTAGGTTTCACTGTACATGGTTTGTGTTGCTTCATCCATTAGTGAGTGGTATGTCTTCAGTGATTGGTGTGGGGAGCTGATCTGCTCATTTACTCTTCATTTCCGTGTTTGCAATTGGTGAAAAGTTTCTCTCGGTGAGCAGTGACCACTAAGATGTTCAAATATACCCGTTCTTCTGCCCTGTTTGGATCAAAAAGAGAACTGCATGTTGTTTTAGATGTACTTTGGAGAAACTCAAGCTAAATCATTTCAAACATTTTTAGCTTTGACTCGTCATCTTTCCTGTAAAAAAAAAGCCCGAAGGTGATTTGTAAAATCAAAGCGACCTCCTGTAAAACAAAGAGCGACCAGGCATTTGACTACCTTTCTGTTGCAGTTGTCTGATATTGTGGTATTTTGTGAAAATAAAATATTGTACGTATTTTTCTGCTGCGCGCACAATCTTCAAATATATTGTGTGTGATTGTAGAAAAGTGATGGAAAAAATAAAATATAAAATTCCAATTTGATGTGTAACAACTTATTCATTTCTCTGTTGGAGGAAATGCTACAATGTTTGCTTTAATATGGATGTTACCTGAACCTCAAGGATTGGGGGAGGGGAGAAAAAAATTGGCTTGGACAAAATTCATAAAGCATAATGCAATTTTTACTTTTATCATGTTTGGAGAACTTATTTTGTCATTCAAAGACTGAAGATGATGTAGTAGTTGCTCTTACTTAAAGGTAACATTGACCTTCACAATTTTTGGCAGCCTGGTAAATATTTTTTAAAGTATGAGCATAAAATTTATGTCATCACAAATGCATTTTAAATTTACAAAAAATTGAACCTAAAAACTTTGCACTTTTTGCTTTAATTAAGGAAGATACGAGTCAGATGATTATTCCCTGGGAAACTCATTAAAAGAAGGTGGACAGATCAAACACGATAACGCAGGAGGAGTTGTTTCTCCACAAAGTGGTTCTTTGTTTCACACCAAATCCCTGTGTAATGATTCTTGCTTGAATAAAAAAATCAATCCGATTTTCTTCTGAACAAAGAAGAAACTTTGTTCAGAAGGATATATAAATCAAAAAGTTAACTAAACGTGTGCGCTCACAAACAGAATAAATGCATTTAGCCCACTCAATAAAAGTGTGTCATTGTGCTTGGCCTAATAAAAAAGCTTAAATGTTCAAATCGTAAATTAATATGCGTGAGAGTGACCTGTGGTACGACTACGGACGAGGTCAACCGCATCCTTAAAGTAGAGTATGGTTCAAAGCAACCTGTCTGGTTGGTACAAACAATCTGACAAAACCTGCATTGGCACATGGCTCCATTTCAAAAAGAAACAAATGTCTGTTACAAAGAAACCAAAATAACCATCTGTCCCCAGAAAAATAAATATGTGCAACATTCACGCACCCAAACCATTATTCCATACCAACTATTGCCATTTTCAACATGTCAAGAAAAATAAACATGCTGGCAAACTATATGCAGTAAGTGGTGTTGGATTGTGGACAACAAAGACACTGTTAATATTAATATAGACTTTTATTTCATTGCTGTAATATAAACCTCCTTGAGATCTGGAGGTATTCAGAAAGACACAGGGTCACTTGTCCACCACACATCTGATGCACATGGAACTAGAGTATCACAGTGTGCTCAAAATCATCCTAAAGCCAAACTCATATAGATGATGGGAGGTAACCAAAGCAAAAGATCCAACGCCAAACCTCTCAAAGAACAACCCTACAGATTAAAACCGAGACCCAGCAGAGATTTAAACTGAACATTCACAAGTCTTCCCCTTTAGGGTAAATAGAAAAGTCAAATGATTAGAAACCTCAAAAGTTTACGCAGCACTATCTAGCAATTTCCCTAAAGCATGGTAAAATAATTTCCAGAGACTTGAGCCACAGAGTAATCCTTTAGTTTCAGTGGGAAAATTCCTGAATACTGGAAGAAATACGCAATACCAAAGTTTATTGCTACATTTTTCCTCAATCAGGTCAGGATACAGTGCCTTATGTGAGTATTTACAACCCTGAGACATTTTAATAGTTTGTCACTTTACAAATGTTGGTGTGTTTTTATTGAGATTTTACATGATAAACCAACACGAAACTAAACAGTAAAACTTTTCTTTTCTTTTATAACAAATAAATATCTAAAGAAAAGGTTCCATTTATCTTTATACTCTGAGTACAGCAGTCTACCTGCAGATGTTCAATGTTGCAACAACTCTGAACAGCTTTGATTCTGAAGAACAGCTTTCCCACGGTATGATGATGCCTTAACCACGATTAATGATCATGTATCCCTAGTCACTCTGCAAGGTATTTACGGAAATATTTCTCACCAGGCTCTGTGAGTGTACACACCAGTTTAAAGGATAAGAAATGATGTTTGGTGTTTGACAGTTGGCTTTCATTCAAGAAAATATATTTTCTTGAATCTTTTCCTTGAAGGCCAGAAGTCATGGCAACACATTCTCCTGAGCCGTGGGTTTTGCAGCTCCTCCTGAAACATCATGTCCTTTGATTATTGCTCTCCTTGTCTGACCAAATATTTTGTGTGTTGTTCTTCTAATACAAAAGTAGTGTAAATGCTCCTTTATAAGTGCGATATTTGTCCTTTTTCTCAATATATCCAGTATTTTGATACTTTTTAGTATACTTTTTTTAGACTTTTTAGAAAGAACATATCTTTCTAAAAAAGATAGAACATATCTTTCTAAAAAATACTGACTTTGAAAGAATTTAAATATAAAGCAACTTATAAAGCAGGACTTAAAATATGTTTTTTGGAAAATTGACAAGTAGAAGATGCCAGTTTAGGAAGGTAAGATTTCATGATAAGTATAGAAAAAGCACAGCTGATATTTACGGGGTGTTGGTCCCACCCCAATGTGGAGTGAAGTGAAAGTGACTGGATCTTAGGATAAAATAGTAGTGATAAAAAAAGCCTTTTTCTGTTAATCTGCTGTTGGAGTAGATAAAATCATTTAACTATTTAGTACAAAGAGGATTGGGTTTGTTCATTTAGGACCTTAGATTCAATTAACTGAATCTAAATAAGTGAATTCAGAACTAATAAAGAAGCCAGTGAGGAGATTGTAAGACTGAAATTATGTTTTTCCTGTTATACCCAAAAGCAGTCTTACGATAGCGTTTTGAAAAAGCTGAAAATTGTGATAGTTGAGGCTGATGGAGATGCTGGTAGACAAATGTTGTAATTAACAAGAGCAGGAATTATTATTATATTCAATCTGCCTTGAAAAGCAGAACTTGGAGCTGGGAGGATTGTCACATCCAAATTAATGGCATTTCAGTCAATATAGATGTAGAAGTCGGTATTCCAATATGGTGACGCAGAAGCAGGCCAATAAACTGAGATGGTTTTAGGCCAAGGATTGCCAAACTAAACAAATTGCATGAAAATGTCCAAATTTGCACAGAAACCTAAAAATAGAACTCAAAGTAACCTATTTAAACAGTTTATCAGCAAAAGAGTTGTTTTGGGGATTAGTGTCACTTTAAAAACTAGTTGGATTAAAGTATGAGTTAACACATTTGTTCTGTTTTACAAAAGCACTGTAATGCTTAATTTTGACTCAAACAAAATGCATGGACAGAAGGTAAAATGAAATATTCTAGTGTTCAATGAAAGTTCTAAAATATTTGATCACTTAATTTTGTCTGGCAAACTCTGCAGAGCAGGTCCTCATTTAATCAGTCTGCTCAAAACAAGTAAGCTAACTGCTATTAAGGTTTAATAACTTTAATGTAATCCAAAACTCATTTTTTAAAGTCAAGTCAAAGTTTAATGGATAAACAAAGTCTAATAGATGTACTTCTTCTTGGTTGCCACTGAGAGGCGCCCTTCTCCCTCCTACAGAAGCATTTCCTCGTCGCATAAAACAACAGGAAGTTCTGACCATAAGCCAGTGGTTCTTAACTTTTTTGAGGTACCGAACCCACCCAACTTTTTCCAAGAAAAAAACAAAAACGGTATTGTGCAAATTATACTGCTATCTGTAATACTAATACTTGAACAGATTGAAAACATATGAAGGCTCTGAAGAGGCTAAATAATGCCAAAAAGTCCAAATAAAACCTCTCAACATTGCCAAAGAAGTTCAAGTATAAAACCTAACATTCAAAGGCAAATACAGGATCCATTACAATAAACAATCCTGAGTTACTGAATGAAAACTTCCAGATAGCATGTCGGCTATCTGATTCTTCTAGTTCCGATTGGCTGTTTCTGACTGAGCGCAGTAATTATGCAGAGCAGTTCAATGTTGAGAGGTTTTATTTTGGCTCTTTGCATTATTTAGCTTTTTCAGAGCCTCATATGTTATCAGTCTGTTAA
>CAEGAF010167186.1:0-14882 GCA_903067075.1 Micropoecilia bifurca | reverse complement strand
TGGGTGTGTGTGTGTGTGTGTGTGTGTGTGTGTGTGTGTGTGTGTGTGTGTGTGTGTGTGTGTGTGTGTGTGTGTGTACTTGTAGAGGACCATTTTCAACATTTTTGCCAACAGAAGTAGGTCATTTGTGGAAATCGAGGACTTGTCCTGGTCTTTTAGTTGTTTTTTTCCCAGTGTACTTCACTCCACCAGTTAGGCTTAGAGGACTGGAGTGAGTTAAGTTTTGGTTATGATTAGGAACAGACTGGTAATGGTTCATGAATGCAGGCACTAAAATGCAGAGTTGGGTAATAACTGGTTGCATCTACTCTGTTATGTTTGAGTAACTTTTTTATCAAATCTAGATTTAGAAGCATTTCTATGATGCTGTACTTTCTTACTTTTACTTCAGTAACGGTTTTGTGAATTATAGTTTCTCTTACTGGAGAAAATGTTGTGGATACTCGACAATTGACTAACAAACTTGTTTTAATCAAAAAATTCATTAGACCTGCAGTTTTTTGTTAAAGTTTTATAAGTTTTATATTGGAGGGGAAAAATGTTTATTTCGCCTCATTTTGTAATTATATGAATTATTTTCATTTTGATCTTTAAAACACCAAATCTTCCACATAACTTTACATTTTAGTCTATCTGATTATGTGATTATTAAGTGTTGAATCATTGATTTAAAATTTTTTTTATATATCAAATTCATTTTTACTCTTTCTTGAGTAACAATATGTTGAAGTAGTGCTACTCTCAGCTAAAATCAACGGAAGTCAAAACAAAGATCTCAATTGATGGAAGTACAAGTGTGTGTGTGTGTGTGTGTGTGCAGGCATGAACAAATAATGACATATCCAGGAAAGATAGCTTTCAGTCAGAAGATAGGATACAGCGCCATCTGCTGTTTGGATCCATCAAATAGTAGATGCTTTCAAATAATTGTTTAAGTTCATAAGAGTATCTGAATCCACTTGAAGATTGTACTATTCCCCCCTTATTTATGATGTAAAACTAGGATTTTGGCTCATTTAATATTTGTGACTCCATGAAACTTTTCAGTGCCATGCAAAAGTTTTCATGCCTCTAAACGTTTTGTCACATTACAACTATGAACTTCATACATATAAAAAACCCGATCTTGGCTTTGTATTTGGACGCCCTGCATCGATACGTTGAAGGACATCGGCTCACTGCAGCTGCAGCAGGAAGGCTTCTGTTTGTTTTCTGTTTCCAGAAAACCCTTTGCTGGTCCATCTGGGCAGAACAGCTCGAGCTCAGTCCGACTGGACCATCTATGAACATCACTTTTCACATTCTGACTGAGTTCTGGACTCTGGAACATCCTCAGGTGTTGATTTAGCTGCTGGACAGTGAAACTCCGTCCCAATCTTGAGTCTTTTAAACCTCTGATAGATTTTCTCCAAGGTCGTCCTTCCTCGTTTTTGGACTCCTGAGTTCATGCTGAAGAAAAGCATGTCCACAGCATGATGCAGCCACCACTGTGTCATTCAGTAAGGGCAGTGAGTTCAAGGTGATGTGCAGTATTAGTTTTTATCTTCTGTAACATACTCTGTATTTGTGGGTAAATATATCCAACAAATAAAACCTAATTGTTGCTCTTTTTTTGTGGTCTCATCCAATCACTATCCACCATCTTCCTTTATGACTTTTTGTTTTGCTCATGCAAAATAAATAATGATGCTGTCCACCTCTCCTCCTCTGACAGTTTTCTGCACATTTGCAGCAAATATCTTTGTTCAATAATGAAAACTTTTAGGACGGTGGTTGTAGCTCCACGCTTTTCATCAGAGTACAAGAGTGATGAAAACACTGTCCATTATCAATTCAAACATGCTTTACATAAAGGACACATAACCTGCATAATTAAGCCGCCGTGTTAGATTAATAACACTGCAGGCTAATTAACCAACATGAGTGGAGTTCTGAAGGTTCAGATGAGTTATAATCATTACAGAAATGTCAGAGGACGACGAGGCAGGAGGTAATTAGGTCCTCCAGCCATTGGCTCACAAATGGGATAAAATCTCAATATCCTCTTACTTATATCAGAATGAGCTGCCCACTCCTTAATCTATTACTGCGTATGATTGTTTTAATGCAAGTTTTTTGTTTTCGTGGATTTGATTACATATTTCACATAGACCATTTGCAATAATTTGCTTTTTTTCCAACCTAGACTCATTTAAAGACTAATACATTTTACTTTTGTGTCAAATGGTCTTGAATGGACTTGATTAATGCAGAATTATTAGACTTTACTGTTTAGATTTTAACACATTGTGGTGATGATTCATTTTATAATTTCATGTTAAGTCATTTTGAAGTAAATTTCTTGGGAAAATATGTATACACAAATTGTTTTTCTTTTCAAATTTTTTTTTCTATTTCCTACATTCAGATAGAAGAAGTCGATTGTCTCCATAAAGATCCAGGAACACCAGAGATGGCCCAGATCAGATGGTGAAAGTGTGAAGCCCGGCGAGTCACGCATTAAACTCGATTACTTACTAGCTGTCAACACATTTTGAGCAACATGCAACAGTTCAGACAATCGGCAATTCTCATTGGACGGTTCAGCAGCTGTTCAAAGCGGGTCGACTTAAAAGTTTATTTCCCTCCGTTACAAACGATGCGCACTTTAAAACCTTCCCAGCAGTTGGACAGAACATTACTGACAGTAGTTTTAGCTACAGTTGTTTAAATTGACACAATTTCTCAAGAAAATAACAACTGGGCATCACTACTCTGGTGTTTGGTTTTGTAGAAGATTTATATGTCAGAGTTTGCACCATTAATGTAACATTATGTTAGCTTCAAGGGTAATTCTTTAAAAAAATTCTCCAGGATAAAAACTATAACTATTTATGTCATTGGTAATTTAAAAACTGTTCAACTATTGTGTTTTTTTTAAATTTATTTGAGAAGTAGTTCATGGTCATTTATGCCGGGGGTTATGGTGGAAAGTAGTGGCTGTCGTCATTTTTCTTACCAAATATATATTAAACAGGATAAATAATACATAGTTCCACCCGGGGTAAGTTATTAACGTCAAATTTTTTGTGGTGTAAAGAAACTGACTGGAATAATTACATTACAAAACAAAAGGGAGAAAATGGGGGAAGTAAACAAACCAAAGTATGACTTTAAAAACAAAGAAATAGGAACAATAAACAAAACAAAAACGACAAAGAATAACTTATGGAAATTAGATTAAACACACTCCTAATTACGACTCCTAATTACGCCAGTACAATCTAAAAGTTTTTTGAAACAAAGTAAATGTGCTTAAGGCTCTGAAATCTATGAATAGTTTTAAAAATATTACATAAGAGCTGTTTCAACATCTATTTCCAAAAGAATTTATTCAACTGTTTGTGTTCAGGTCTCTGTAAAACACTGAGCCTTGATTTTCCTTTCAAATAAAGCTTCTTGGAGCTGTGAGTAAAGTTAGTGTTGATGACTTCTTATTATTCCTAACAATAAAGTTGCTTATTTTAAGAAATATAAACTGACATATGTTGAAAATATGAATCCCTTTAATATACTAAGTTAAAAGTTTGTCAGTGGCTGAAGTATTAAAAATTATCTTACAGGACTGAAACATTTAAAATGTCTTTCTACTGATAATTGAGAAAAGCAAAACATAGTTTTGATGTGCCAGCTTTTGTCTGAATATAAATACGAATAGAAATGTTACATATGAATGTAATAAATCGGTACCCGATAGACACTGTCTTGTTATTTTTTTAGGAAGATGCCCGCCAATTCCTGGAAGAAACAAACATTCCCGGCTGAATGAAAATAACTTCAAATCTAAATCTGTCAGGCGTATAAATAATTCAGGCTTTAGGCCAAGAGTGAGCGAGACACCGACTCTCTGATCCACCTCGCCAGGATTTACTGCAAGGACACCAGGATGCCGTTCGGATTGGATACGTCCAAGAGAGGCAGGATGATCACGAACCGAAGGGAAGGAACCAGCTTTCATTAGAGGAATGGAGGCCAGCCTCCAGACAAGACGATGCAGAAACGCTCCAGAAAAAGTCCTACGCATAGTAGCTGGTTATAAAGTACAGGAGGGAAAAGAAAAGCACTCCAGCCATAAAGCACATGGCTGGAGTGGTGTAGAGGAGGCTACGTCTTATTGATGATGAAAGTGGAGAAACTGTGTAGAGACCAGAACGCCACTGAGCTGCAAAGTCCCACATCAAAAGTGAATGGACTGGAAAACAGTTCCGGAGTTAGGTTACTATTTTATTACACTTTAAAGTCAGGAAAGTCCCCTGTGAACTCATTAGGCGCTGATATCGGCTAAACGTTCATTAAGGAACGCAGCAGGACTCGCTCCCAACGGGGCTCCTTCTCCCCACGCTCTGGCTGTGACTAACTGCAGCAGTGCATTGTGGGATGTATAGTATAATGATTTGAGTGCTACACAACCTACAGATGGTATATTAGTAATAGAAGCTTGGAGCTTGACATGTCTGATCTGAGCTATAGCCAGCATCGTTTTATAGATTATTAAGAGGAACAGATGAAGCGCATCTATCGCTTATTGTGCTTTTGATGATTAATAAAATGTTTAATAAAAATGTAATGTTTTGTAATTGTATTATTTTTCTGATGTATTTAGAACCACTAAAAAAAATAAATAAAAATCTAGTCTTAAAACTCAAATCAACCAAATATATTTGGGACAGGCTCAGTGTGGATAAAGTGCAAGTTTACAGATTAAGGAAGAGTTGTGATTATTGTGCTAACAACATAGTTAATATACACATATGAATGTTTGCTTATTTATGTATGTCAATTTTGAGATTAAACAGAATTAAACAGAATCCCGACTGAGTCAAAATTTTGAGATTAAAGTCAGAATCCTGAGTAATAAGTCAAAACCTATTTTTCCTCCTGGCCCTAATCTTCATCCATTTCTATATATCATTTAACAAAAATATTGAGATTATACTTAGATTTGACAGATTCTGTGTAAATTATCCCTGTTTTCCAGTTAATTCTCATGAATTCCAATCGAGAAAAAAGCCCGTTTGGAATATTTCCAACTTATTTAACACTGAGGAAGGTGATGCATCGTTAGCAGTGACGCTGTCAAGAGGATCTGAGGAAATCAATGAAGGGAAAAAAAACACTTTCACTGCATATTTATTTCAACACAATACAATATATACAGCATCAAAATGAAACGTTTCCAAAAGGAACAAAACTAAAAACAACAAAAGCAAAAGAGAGAAAACATCACCACTGATTAGCAGTATGGCTATCACTCTTTTCCCGACGTTGACATTCATATGGCACTAAACTCAAACGTTCAGCACAGGATCTGTATTAAAATGTTTCAAATCAAACACACACAACTGCAATTAAGTATCAGTGAACTCTTCAAATCATAAATAGTAAAGATTCATTTTTCATCTCATATATTAAACATATTTAAAAGGCAGTAGTAGAAACAACAAAATATCTCTCTCCGGCGACACCTTTGCCGACGTTAAACGTCTTTAAGCGGTCACCATTTTCTATTTTCCCTTCCTGAAAAAGCGACGCGGATCTCACCAATGGCAGGCTGTGAAAAAAAAACCAAGTAAACAAAACAATAATACACACCATCTCACACTCTGAAGCTGAAATAGTAGCGGTACCAAGATAGGCTGGATTCCCGAAAGACACGGAAACACATTTCCTCGAATTTACACACACGACCTTTCCTCCGCGCGCTCGCACAGATACACTCCGACTCTTTGAATTTCAGGCGGACAGCGACAAGATGGCCGCGTCGTCGGCGGTCGCCGCAAGTTCCTGGCATCGGAGATAACAGGTTTAAATGCTTTTAGGTTTTTTTTTTTTTTTCTGTCAGGAAACACCTCTGCACCAGCTGTAAGGTGAACACTGTGCATGGCAATACGCAACGCAGCTTTGCATATAACATCCTAGGTTCTCGGATATGGAGAAGTAAGAAACAAAAACACACACAAAAAAAACAAAAAATTCTGGTCAGGCCTTTCTGGTTACTCTAAACCCACACAAAGAAGAGGCACGATTCGTACACAGGTAACTATAAAGCTAGAAGTTTCCTTTCATATTCTTTATACAGATGGATGGAGGCAGAAAAAGGGGATTGTTAAGAAAAACCCATAATGAACAAAACAAAGATTTAAATTGGGAACAGAAACATGTTTTCATTGTGGGGTTTGACAGCGGAGGATATTGTCCGAGCTTTAAGCCAAAAGTCAGACAGGCTTTAAAACAAAACCCAAACGGCCAAAGTAATCATTACCTCCAGCGGTGTGTGTCCACAGGATGTTTGAGTTTTGGAATGAGTCAGAAGGTTGTTACTGTTTTGTCATAGATCTGCATAGCAAGGCCAGGCTCCTTCCCTGATAAGAAGTCATCACATAAGTCGAGGAATGTAGAGTCGTCCTGATCCGTCTGCCCAGAAAATGACAAGAACCGGACTAATGCTTTCCACATTAATGCGGTAAAATGGATTTTTATTTTAACACAGATGTTCAGTCAGTATTGATGTAACTCGAAGGCCCCCCCCACCCCCTCCTCACTGGTCAATATTTTCATCCCCATCTCGCAGTGCTGTTAGCCTTGGGACTCGTTCACCTACAGGTGGTAATAAGTCAATAGTTTTTGCTAAATCTTCCTGGAATATGGCTGCTCCTACTGTAACAGAGTTATGAACATTAAATTGATTGCTGTTTTGTTCTCTCTTCTAATGTTTTGTAAAAGCCATGTATTATGTGTTAATCCAGGCACATAGTGCAATTTTACAGCAGAACCAAGTAACTATGTTACCTTCAGTTGTTATAAAAACACTTTATGTATCAAATATGACAAAGGAAATTCTAGTTTGTAGTTTAATACTTTAAAATTGGGTCTCTGTCTCTTTAATAAACTCCTACTCTTTTTGAAACAGGAAGTCATCACAACATCACTCCTATATTAAACCTTTAGCAACATTTTTACCAGTGTTTCACTGATTTCCACCAGGTGTTTGCTAATTGCTGCTTGCTAGTCTGAAGGAGCTGAGTCTGCTCTGTGAGGCAGAGGCTCAGAAGCTGCAGCCCAGAGGAGGAACTTCGTCCTTCAAGGCAGAGCTAGATCCAACCAAGCTTTTTTCATAGCTGAATGGTTGCCATGGGAGATTAAATGATTTCTCATCCATGCATAAAAGAGTCAAGGCAACACTCCATTACAACATGACGTAAAGCTCAAAAAAGTCATTATTACGTAGCACTGTCCCTTTAAATGGAACTTGATCTTCACTAAGAGCCTAAAAGCAGCTCATCAATCAAATAGTGAATTTGAATTCAGACTTATGTCTGTCTGATTAGGATATTTTCCCCCCTTTATTTTTAGACCTTTTTTTTCAGATGAGGAAAGATTTTAAGATTTTTTTCACTGGCCGTCTGAGGGTTATGCCACAAAAATCAGGACATCAGGACAATCAGGACAAATCAGCTAGCACAACATAGCAGAAAAACAGTGAAGTACAAACATAAAGGAACCAAAATGACTTCTCCACGTGGGGAGATACTGTTTGGTTTGGAATACTTTTAATCTATTAAAATATATCTATGTATAATGGAGCAATCCAGACTGTAAAAACATTGAAAACATTTTCTTAAGCACTAACCTCTAACTTCAAGGTATTTTCTTGGGATTTTATATTTAGCTATGCACTAAAATATCAATAAACCAGCATGAAAGTATTGGTTGTAACCTAACATTAATATTTAAAAAAAGGGTTATGGGTTATAAATCCTTTTCAAGGCACTGTATGTCATAAACTTCAGCAGAAAATAAAACTGTTGAGCTTTAAGATCCACTTGAGTCCAATTAGAGATACACTCTACATGTTTCAACAGATGAGCTGAATTCCAGGTGAAATCTTCATATATTTATAGTGATATATAGAGGAGATTATGAAAACTTAAGCCATGAGCTGGTTTTTCTGTGGTGTTATATAGAGAGCATTTGACTGCAGGCCCACACCGTTTCCATCACTGACTGATTTTGACTGAAACCCCGTCTCAGCAGTTGCTGAATGAAATGCACACTCGTGTGGTTGAATATCTCAAGTTATTTCCATAAATGCACAAATCAGCAAGAAGTTCCTGCCACCGAGCCAGAAGAACCACATCAATCTGCATTCTTCCTTTAACTCTGCGACTGCAAACCGTGACAAATTCAGACCAGGAATCCGTCCTGTTCGCAGCGCCACATTCAAACGCAAGGAGAGCTCTCAGGAAATCCTCTGAAGAGTGTTTCTTTAGTCTTTTGAGATCGGTCAGATTATTGGTTGCTGGTTTCCAGGTTTTCAACCTTATCACCAGAACAAATCCCAAGAGAAACAAGCGAGTAAGCTAGTAGCTACCTGAGAGATTTAGTTCTTTCTCAAAAGCTGCGAGTGGAAAAGGATTGACCTCATTGAGGGATTTAAGAGTTTTTAAAAACCGCTTTTCCACTTGTCTAGTTATTCAAGTCAACTTTAGTGAGGACAATTTTCTCCACAATTACTGACTCTCCAGAACCCATTGTGTCATTTCTGGTGAAGATGGGAAAAAAAAGAAGCCTGAAAGCAAATTTACCTTTCATAGCAGTGGAAAAATCTTAAATTAAATTTAGAAAAATTCAGCCATTTATTTAATAAAGTAACAAAAAAATGCATGTAAAGAGAAATACCCAGTGCCATAATCATTGATATTCCCAACATTTGCTATGAAATATCTAAAAAAATGTTCTGCTTATTTTATGTTATAATATACTGTTTAAGCTGACCACTGTGCCTGGGAACTTTTAATAAGTAATTCATGACTTCATGCTGCCTCCAAGTATAAACACCATGAACCACAGAGGCTGTGTTTTTTGCCACTGGCCTTTATGTAGGATAATTATCTCGTTTCCACACACAGTAATGAAGAAAAACAAAAACAAAACCCTCCAAAGCTTTTTGTTACAAGAACTGCAGCACAGACTAATCTCCTGGGATCTCTGTAGCAATATTGGACATATTAGATAGAAAACATTTCTGTCCTACCATCACAAACACAAACATGTGCTTAGCTTTTCTGCTTTATATAAACATCAACACAGGGCATGGTGGAGGGTCTGTAATGCTTTGGGTGAACCAGGTGGATTCTGGGTAGAAAACTGACTGAACATTCGGTCATTCTAAAGGATAACAATAGTAATAATAGGATAACTGTCTATAACTTGTTGGTTTTGTGAAATGAAAGGATAAACTATTATTTCTCCATAGTAAATGCACTCAGATTACATTCTCAACGTAAGATTATGGCACTGAAATAAAAGCTGCATTTATTTTAAGGCTTCTTCCGCAGCACCAACAGGTTCTGTATTTAGTTTTTTGACAAATCTAAAACCCAATTCCATATAAAATCATTAGATGGGCCCAGGTCAGGGGTCTTAGTTTCATCTTTTATTTGAACACCAGATTCCTTCATCGCACCATAATGTGGGCCGCCTGGTCTTCAAGAGGTAAATGAGTTAAGCAGATGGAAAGCGAGTCCCAACACCGAGTTGAACACAAAGTCACTTTATTATTAATCTAAGGAGCCTCTGATTGCGGGGACTTTTTTTTCTTAAAGCTGAGTCAACAGAAGATTGCTGCTGGTGAGGTTGACGATGATGCAGTGGTAATTGACAAACTCTGGCTGCAGGAAACTCTGCTCTGACTGCACATCAAAAATCCAAATTTGAACTCAACTTATAGCAGGAAAAAGAAGAAGAAGAAGAAAAAAGCCCCGGGGATCTTGGAAAAACACCCCACTTCACCATTGGCAGAAACATGAAGGCTGAGTGGGATGAAGTCACATGTCACACATTAAATTTCCTCCAAATTAATCAGACGCTGATTACTTGAACTCATAGAGTTGTGTGTGTGTGTGTGTGTGTGCAGTGGGTTTTTGGGGGGTAAGTGGTTCACCTCTGGCTGCTTTTCCACATGAGGCACAGATCAGCTCGTTCCTCCTCTGCAGCCTCTGCTTTGATATTTTCCTCCATCTGCCGCCAGTTGAAAAATGCTCCTGTATGCTTGTGGCTCATTCTTAAAATTACAGTTATCAGCGTGATTCATCCGTCCATTATTGTCTCAGCAAATGGACGCGTGTCCCTTTAGATACTAATCACCGTCAGTGTCTCTGACCTTATGGAATGGAGAGGGGGAAAAAAACCTTTATACCTTTCTTCCTGTTTAAATCAAAACTGCAGAGACACTGAATTCACACTGAAGAAAATAAGTTTCATTAGAAATCTATAAAATGAATGAGAAAATACTGTAAGGATATATTTTTTTTGTTGTTCTGGCCACTTGGATTATTTGATTACGTCTGGTTCTGCAAAGGGTGCGTTGGAAACCGACTCCGTCCTGGTTGAAGGAAACCCTTCACACGTACGTCTGAAATCAGAAACTACGAGCGGCTGGATTGAGCTTCAGAGCTTTTTTTTGGGGGGGGGGCGTTTCTCAATCGCAAGGTGGTTCACCTCGCTGACGACCTTTCCCCAGAACGCATCGGTACCTGTCGTAACACAAACGCCCGATCTGTCCTCGACTCCGTCGTGTCTTGTGTGGACCATTTGGTTTAGCAGAGGTGTTCCTTTAGTAACAGTCTCCTCCTCTCGGCGGGCACGTCGGCACACCCGACCGTCGGCATTCATGCAGTAAAGGTCTGTCGGGACTCGGACTGCGCCAGAAACCCTTTTCCCTACCCGAGTCTCGTCAGCTCAGAGTCTTTGCTGCAGCCCAGAGCGCCGGCCTCACGGGGGGCCTGGACCTTTCCGATTTCTTCAAGGGCGCTGGCCAGAGAGTCCAGGTCCCCGGGGTCCTGGTGCTGCGCTTCCCACAGGCTCAGAATCACCGACGACGGGCTCTCCTGGCATGCAAAGTAGCCCAGGTTCCTACAGGACGGAGAAATGGATGCATTTTAAAAAATAAATCAAGGAAATGATGTGATTGTAACAAGAAAGAGATTAACAGTCAAATAAATGAGGTGATGTTTGGGATTTTTTAATATAAATTGACAGAAATTATGTTTTTTTTTTCTTGTAGGTGCATCTGAAAGATATCTTAGTGGATATTTATTGTATGCATGAACTGATTTGATTTAAAGTAGAAGTTTCACACAAAAATCATATAATTAATCACAAGCAGCCAAGAGGCCGACGGTAATCTGGTAATCCGTAGTCAGGATTAGAAAATCCGTTGAAGCTCGTGGTTGTAATGCGACAAAAACGTGAAAATTTTCAAAAGGCTTAAAGATTTTAGCAAAACGCTGTTTTCCTGCGTTATTTTAGATTTCTCAGTTACAAACATAAAAAGGCAATCATACATGATTGATGAATCAAATCAAATCGACTGATGCAGGTGTGATTCATTCACATCTGAGTGTTCAGTTCGACACCAATTTACTGTGACGTCAGTCAAACGCAGACAACTAATTGCTCAAAGTTCAGAGTTTTACATCTAAAACCAAATGTAAGGAAACCTCGGCAACACTTTAACACTTTGATGGGATGTGCATAAGACTGACATGACACCATCATAAATACGACATAACATTTGTTATGAACATGAAGGAATCTTTATGAATGATTATGACTGTTGTCATGAAGTGCTATTGGGTAAATAATGACACCTTTAGTGCAAAGTTGCTTTAGAAGTTTCAGTTAAAGTGAATTAAAAGTGCTAACTTTGCATTAAAATATCGTTTCTTTACTGAAAAATACAAAGGCGGCACTTTTAATTGACTTTTAATGAAACTTTTAAAGCAACTTTGCGTTAAAAGTGTCATTATTTACCAAATGACACTTCAAGATCTGTCGTCAACATTCATAAAGACTCCTTCATGTTCATATAACAGATATTATGTCGTATTTATGACAGTGTTCATGTCAGTCTTATGCACAGCCCTTCAAATAAAGGTTAACAAAATGTCTACACGTCTCTGTCACATCTAATTGATTGGCTTTATAAGAACTAATATCCGAGATGATTTGTAGAGTGCTGATCCTCCTTATCTTTAAATTTTGTTCTTCACAGAGGATTTGTCCATACTGGAGACATTTTTACTGACGATGTGGTTCGCCTTTTTTGACAAGCTGGTGGCCTTTCAGTTGTTTTACATATAGCATATATATTTCTTGTCTCATATCCATATTGCTTTGTAATATATGCATCACAAGCCAGTCAAAACTCTAAAACGGAACAAGTCTCAGAGGTATTGTGGAATCCATTTTATTTAAAGGAATGCAGTGTGTGAGCTGTTTGACGTTTTCTCTTCATATTAACATGATAGTTTCATCTAACACATGGCAGATTGCTGCACGTCAACAAGTGTTTTCCCTCTGAAATATAAGTAATAAATCAGCCTTTATGCTGCAGCACCTTCAAACAGTATTCACACACTTTGACACATACACACTTTTACAAATAAAAGGTTTTGGATGTATTTTGTTGGGGTTTTATGGGACAAAATAACACTAAACAGTGCACAACAGTGACATGGAAGGAAAATGGCACGAGTTTCAAAGTTTTATAGAAACTGAATTTTGTCTATGCTAGTACTTTATGAAACATAGACATGAAAAGTTCAGATTTAAGATAAGCACATAAGATGTTTTAAAATGAAGGACCTTTTATTAGTTTCCGTTCCCTCATCCAGCAGAAGCTACTTAATAAACAGACTCACATTTGTTCTTTACCTTTACTCTTACAAAATCTCTCCAACAGAGGGCACTGTTTCATTGCAGTGATATTTCATCCTGCTGCCTCTGTCTCCTATTTTGCTCTCTTTTCCACTTCCTCATCCTCCTTGTGTCATTATGTTCCCACACACTCACAGAAATAAATACAGAAATCAGCTCAAGTAGGTAGAGACATTCTTATGACATGCTTCTCGGCGTGTTTGACTATGCCGTAAAAAAAAATAAAAATAAAAAAAACTCTGAAATCCGTTCCCATTTCTCAGCTACAGCTGTTTGTTTTCAGACCCGTTTAGGCAAAGCTCCCCTAATTGTGCAGTTGGCGCATAGTTTCCCAGTTAACTTTTTGTTGTTGGTTCCCCCCCTCGTCTCGCGCTCCTCTAGCCGAAGAGAAACAAAGGCAGTCGCGAGCCGGCCGCAAAGATCTGAGAGCGGTCGTGGCAATAAGCACTTGATTATCGACTTCTCCTCTGAAGCACAAGCGGAGATCAGCGCATCTCCAAATAAATAAAATCCTCCCACGCCCACACAAACACTGACCTGACATGAGCTCCCGAGTGTTCAGCAGGGGCGGGTGAAGCCGGAGCGGGCGTAGCTGCTGCTGCTGCTAATGAGAAGCGCCAATACGGACACATTTTATCGCCAGAGGTTCTGGGCTGTCAGCAGTCAGAGACCTTTCCTCAGATGTCTGCAAGGCACCACATCCGCTTTGCAGCTACTGTATGTTAAACTGCGCTAAAGTCGACCCCAGCGCCCTGCTGCCCCCTCGCCTCCCTGCCTTCTCGCCTTCTACGTGCATGTTTTAGATCTGTAATGAAATCAGCAGAGTGGTGTGCAAGTGAAGGCTGGTAGGCGATGAAAGATAAAGTCTGACACTGGCTTAATTCCTGCCTAAACGCGCGATTCAGAAGGAAGAGCTGTGTTGGCACCGATGAAGGAGGCGTGAGTTACGCTGTGCTTCAAAACAGAAGCTTCATTGGAAGACGAGCCAGTGGAGTCGGCGTGGAACGTGAAGGTTTTCGCTCAGACCTGTTTATGTGGAGCTTCTGAGCCAGCAGCTGCCAGTCCTTCCCGTTGGCGTTGGCCGTGTCAAAGGTGGCGCTGATCCGCTGACGGATGGACGGGGGGATTTTGAAGGCCTTTGACCCTGTCTGGGAGGTGATGGTGCAGTCGGACTGCGTGAAAAAGGGAACCGCTCCTTTTTCGTTCTGGAAGCGCCAGGGGAGGAAAGAGAGAAGACGGAGGACAAAGAGTCACCGAGACAATGTAGAAAGGTTCATTCAGCGAGTTCTTGAGTCAGATCGATCACATCAATATCGATGTACACCGTTTGGTATTTACCGTGTTACAGGTGTGAACGTTCAATTGAATGCTAAGATCATCAACCACATTTTGATGTCAGACTAAAGACTTTGTTCACACAGCAGGCGAATGCGACTCAAATCCGCTTTCGGTGCCTATTTATTTTTTTTTGCATATACTTTCCCACTCCAGTCTGAACATCCCAATTCTGATATTTTCATTCCCCCAAAAATTCAATCTGTGCCACTTCCATATATGGTATTAATTTGGACACTTATCCAACATTTTCCAAAGCATCTGCAGTCTCAACAGTTACATCTCATTTTATTTGGCTTTTATCTCACCCATGTGAGACACGTGTCATTATTTTGCACAAGAAGAAACCAGACGTGATAAATGTGGATGTAAACAATGGCTGAAAATTATGACTATGAACTTAAGAGAGATGTCTGTGTCGCTGAAGTGCATCAGATCATAATCCCACGGCTCTTCACTCCGACTGCATCTGAACAGACGTCCCTACAGAAGCTGCAATTGGCAAAAGACAGTCGCCGTTAGTCGTGCTTTATTTTTATTAACTTCGGGTTTCCTGATTTTGTAACAGTTCTGTCAGTTTTCATTGCTGAACAAACTTTTAAATTTCATCCATTGTTATTTCTGTGACCTGCTGTGTGATGTCTTCTGCTCATAAGGGTTGCTTTGTGGTCATAAACCAATTCACACATAAGTTTGATTTAAATAGTGGTAAGAACGGCCAGGCAAATATATATATATATATATATATACATATATATATATATATATACTTGCCTGGCCGTTCTTAC
>CAEGAF010167183.1:0-56733 GCA_903067075.1 Micropoecilia bifurca | reverse complement strand
CCCTATTGCGGGAAGCTGTAATTTACAGCTTCTCTTTGTTAAATTATTTACATTTTTATACAATTCGAGCTTTCTGGCGAACTCACCTAGTCCATCTCCTTTCATGTCCTTGGAAAAATATGTTTTGTCACGTGATTGCGACTAGTCGACTGGCCCAGAAAAAAGTCATTGTAGAGAAAAGAATCGACTAGTCGACTAGTCTGTGCAACCCCTAGTCACGACATGTTTTGTCTCTTCACAGCTGTTGAAGTTTCACACAGAGTTACTTTACTTATTTAACTACGTTACCTTTCAGGTTTGTAACTGGGCACCTTTGGTATAACTTTTCTGTTGTCTGGTTGTGGGTTTGAATGGCTGATTGTGTTGTTTATGTCCAGTTGAGTCAATCTGTATGAGCTTTGTGGTCGCAGAAGCATTTCTGTTGTTTTTTTCCCCCTTTTTGCATCTTTCTCCTCTTTTATGACATGCTTAAAGTGGAAAGCACTTCTTAAGTGCGATGTTCTGACAACAATACTGTTTGAACAGCACACAGACTCACTTGCGGCATTGTTTCCATTTGCATGGTTGATGATGTTAAGTGCCCCAGATAGTAGCTTCAAATGCACCACAGACATTGCAGCATTCTGCAGCTCATCTGCTGCTTGCTTGAGCACTTAACTCAGATGGAGAGCAGCCCATTAGAGGCAATCAGGGCTATCGTTTCCTAATGGAGCCAAAATGGAGATGGACATGAGGACAAGAGGAGGAGTTGATATGGAAGGCAGCTTGAGAAGGAGGCCACGACTGCAGGTGGAAGTGGTGTGATCGTACACCTGAGGAGATTGAAACCAGGCTGTTTTTAAAGCAGATGTTGGGAAGCAGCTTCCTGCATTCTATCTCCACTCTAGACAGTGGAGCCGCTGTGTGTATGTTTGCTTGTCCACAGGTGAGCACTGAGGTGTTTGATTTCCCATTTTCACTTATCTCACCACTGAGGAGTAAAGAGAGAACTATTGTTCTACACAGAAGACTTTGACATTTTGTTACTGCACAGATGGGAGTGTCTCACTGATGCTTTCTAGACATAAAGAAGCTGTGTTTTCCATGTCCTCACACTGTCATGCTCTTGATAATTATCTTGGCAGCAGCCCGTATGTTGGCATATGTTGTAAGAAACAGCCTACCTTACTGTATGTGTGCAGCTTTGAGTGTTTTTTGTTCAAGAGAGCTGGTTTACAGATGAGGGCAAAGGCAGGCTGAACTTTTTGTTCTGTTTGCTTAGCAGGCATTCCTGTGAGCACTGGACCCGATCCAGATGAAACCCAACCACTTCCCGCTGGACTCGGCACAGTGCTGCCCTCACAGAAACACAGCGACACAGATTGTTCTTGTACAGCTTTTTCTTAAAAAATGAGTGTGATCCAAAACATGACTGGTGGCTTGTTTTTCTGTCCAGTTGAAACTCATTATTTTGTCTGAATTTATTACACGGTGTAGTGCTGTTTCCTGTTATTTTTTGCATGTTCAGTAAGATTGACTGGAGGCCATCTGTGAACTGCAATTTTTGAGTATTGCCAAATATGTGACTAGGCCTGTTTTGATCTAAATCATTGTCTTGTATTTCTGGGTGTACATTTATTTAAGGTTATCGTCCTCTTGGAAGGCAAACCTTTGCCTTAAGGTGCTTTTACACCAGCCGACTTTAGTCTGCTTTAATCGAACACTAACTCGTTTACCCAGATAGCCCGATTTGTTTGGGACTAAAAAAGTGATCTCCAGTCGGCCTACAAACCTAGGCCTCTGTTTGATTGAAGTAAACTCTAGTTCAGTTCGAATGCATACATGGATGCATTCTGGGTAAATTCAACCAAAAATAAACTCAGGAGTCTAACACCAGTGGGAGACTCTGCTTGTGGTCTTATACCAATGACAAAGACAAATCAGGCGCCTCTCCATTTTTGTTTACATGAAGAAGGAAGTTTCTTCTTTAGAGGTTTTCATGTTTTTCCTTCAGTGGTTCTTGGTGCATTACCACTACAGGCAAGAGGGTAGATGGCTCTTTCAAAGGGTTTGGCTCATTTAACAGTGCAGTGTGAAATCAAACTGCACCAGCTGAAAATTTAACAAGTGTTGCAACTTTGATGCCCAATTGAACAGAGTTTACTGGAGTATCGGGTGTGAAAACGCACATAGTCTCAGGTCTTTCACTTACAGGATTTTCTTTATTCTTTTAAGCTGTTCATCTTTCCCCAAAACACACAATAACCTAAACTAGTTTCTCTGATTTTTCATCAAGATGATTGCTTAAATAAAAAAAACCAACAGGGAAAACATATGCAGCCGTCTATATTTTTTATTTCAGTTATCTCAAAAAAGAAAATGCTATAACCCAGATGTTTGTTTCTCTTCTCTGTTTGTTTAGGTCCTTATGGTTGAGGTGGTCTTAGGTGCCCCTTGCCATGCCTCCTGCCATGACAGACCTCCTGGACATATGGGCGGCCCACTCGCCCCTGGCCGGACATGCTCCGGATCAGATCACTGTGGACTTCCTGCTGCCCACCGGCATCTACATCCAGATGGATGTTCCCCGCGAGGCTACAATTCAACACATCAAACTGGTGAGGGGGATTTCTTAGAATGTATAAACTCATAAAGCTGAAACTAGAGGCTCAGCTAAACCTTTTTTTTCTTTTACATTCAGACCCCATTTCGGTCATATGGTGAAACAGGTGGTGGTGCAGCCCACAGAAAGTTAAAATCAGACATATTATCAGTCCGTCAGGCATGATCCAATACTTGTTTTCACTCTGATGATTGCTGTGGTTTGCTCTGTGTTTTTTGTTTCTTCTGTCAGCATATTTACTTTAAATAGTGCTACTGTGACTAATGTCTCAACTTCCTTGGAACATTTCTGGTTTTATTTAACATTTGTCACTGTGGCCTGATATTTTTTTCCGCTTACTACTTTGATCAACATAAAGCAACTTTCACAAAATATCTGACAACTTAGCATCACAAATCTGTGCCAAAGCATCAAAAAAGCTTGTCTTCTACATTTATAAAGGGCATCCAGAAGGAAAGCGGAGGGTACCCTGACTTTGCTAGAGGCTGAAATACTTCCTTGATCATTGATAAAATGCTAAAGTATTTCTGCCTGCAGAGGTCAAACAGCTAAAAAAGCAAGATTATTCTTGACTGAGCATGCATTCATATGCAGTCATTTATGATAAAAGTAGATACTAATTCCTGGAAGGCACACCTTTATGATAAATCTGAAAAGTATTATATATCAAGGAAGGTTGATGTGTGCTGTCCTGAGAACGGTTATGTCAAAACTTTGTTTTATTTCAATCAATCAGTCAATCAATTTTAGCTTTAAAGCTCCCTTCATGTTGGAGGCAGCTAGCTGGAAACGCATAATAAAGGATACTTCTGAACCAGGGTTTGAA
The DNA here is from genome assembly GCA_903067075.1 of Micropoecilia bifurca. Classification (NCBI taxonomy): domain Eukaryota; kingdom Metazoa; phylum Chordata; class Actinopteri; order Cyprinodontiformes; family Poeciliidae; genus Micropoecilia; species Micropoecilia bifurca. Next base: position 53,305 of record CAEGAF010167183.1, on the reverse strand, counting down.
CCATCCAGGGTCACAGTCTGCAGGTGCAAATACCAGAGATGTGAAGTAAACTGAAACTGGTGGGATTTTCTTTTTTGTTCCCATCATTGTAAGAGGGCTGGTGGATATCAAAACTGATGTACCTTCAGCTTTTCTTCACTTCCTTGGACTAACCAGGGGAGTCATTGCTACATTATTTACTTAATTTCTTAATAAAATAATCATCAAAATGCATTTTGATTCATTCTTGATTAACTCAGTGTTTCACCTTAGGTAAAACTTCCCATCCTGGGAACATGCAGTCGGGGGACAGGCTCTTTAATCATGTCAATACTGGTCTGATTGAATCACCCAATGAGCTGATTCTTTAGTCACATTTGTTTCTGATTGGGAAACACATGAGTTACTGAAAAACTTCATGTGCTTCTTTTTATCTTTAATTTTAAAATAAAAAATCTCAGGACACTTTCACACACTCTTCACAAGGCATTATTAATGTACAATATATAATTTGAATGATGTCATCACCATGGTGAAACTACTATTTGGTGAGTCTTTACTGTGATTTAATTCTAATCTTTATTTAGTCAAATTTCCGCATACAGGCTTGTTCATATCCAAACACTAGAATTAATAATTGGCTAAATGTTGCAGATGTAACCAGAGACTTTATTTTTTTTCTTGGGCTTTAAAATCTCCTGGAATAAATTATGCTCAATATTTCCTTTGAGTTGCTTGGTTTCCAGGCTGACTTTTAACCATGGTATTTCAATTTCCTTCAGTATAAAGTATAAAGAAGTTTAATGTCACATTACTTTATTCACTCAAAATCAAAATTGATGTATTTTGGGGATCATTGTCCTGCCATTACACCTAAATATCTCCCAGGTTTAAACCATCCAGCCGTTGCTTTGAAGGTAGCAATCCATTGTACCACTGGCAGGAAAACAGACCCATGCTCTTATAATACCACCACTGTGCCATTCTGGATAGATAGATTAGTGTTTGTCTGACCATAAACAAAAGTTGTTTTTTTTTATATCATAACTGGTGCAAATTCCAGTCAAAGTTTGACAGACTTGAATTTGGCAGGTAATGGATTGTTCCTCGGAAGGAGACGGTTCAATTAATTGAAACCCAGACTGTGTTGCATGGTCCAAACTGGAAATGGTCCCAAGCCCACATCTAAACTGGTTACCAGTTTAACATTAATTTGTTAGAATGTCCAACCCTTTTGAAAGTGCTCTGTGATTCTTTTGGCTTGAGAAAATTCCCTATAAATATAAAACTGTGCACCCAGTTCTTGTTTTTAAATAACATAAGTTGTTTGTTCATTCATCCCAGTTTAAAAAAATGGTTCATATAAATCTTTAAAAGCCTCAAATTAATTACCTTCAAGCTCATGCCCATATTTCAATCCAACTCCTATTTGGAAAAACACAATATTTTATGTATGTAGACACAAACACGCCAACAAAAATGTTTATTCCACTTTTTCTTTTTTAACTTGGATCTCTTTAATTTGTTTTCTTGGATTCATTAAAGTTTTTATTGTGTCTCAAAGCTCCTGGTGTATCTCGCTAAAAGTCTTTCTCCTCCTTTTCAGCTCTTATGGAAGCAGGCTCAGAACTTCCCACTGTTTCCTTCCCTTGGCGAAATGGAGAGCCACATGTTCGAATGTGTCAACCAGGCAGCTGTGCACGAAGAGCTGGAGGATGAAACCCGCCGACTCTGCGACGTCCGGCCCTTTCTGCCAGTCCTGAAGCTGGTGACGCGCAACTGTGGGCGAGCTGAGCGCCTGTTGGACTCCAAAATAGGAGTACTCATCGGAAAAGGTATGGGAACGCTGCATGGAAGAGTTTCATTTAAAGTGGCAGATGAGAAAAGCTGCCACTGCTGCTGAGTGATTCACTGACTGTCTCAGCTAGACATCTTCAATGAAGGAAAACCTCTTAGTTTTGTATGTAGGGCAGCGAGTGATTTCCTGCACACAGTAAGACTGACCCAGCAGATCTGGCCTAAAGGTGGATAATGGGAAGAGATGTTGGTTGATGAGATAAGTCTTGCATCACGTTGAGTGATTTCTCTTTGCATTTTAGAGGAGCAGAAGGAGGCTGTTTTCCGGTAAATGGGAGACAAAAGAACTTTCACTGGGCACTTAAAATTTCAATTTATTCATTGGGACCTATTTAAGTTCCATGTACATATGGTTTATGTAAGCTTTCCGATCATTAGAATACATTCTTATACTTAAGAAATTAAGTAACACATTATCTATGCAACACCTTTCAAGACTTCCTGTACAGAAAACTGAAAACATCAAACATCAGTACATTAAAATATTTGAGGGGTGTATAAATTTGAAAATTTCTACCATTATTGATATCCAATATTAATATTGCTGTTATAACCTGTAACCAATATTTGCCAATATTTACATTTGAAGAAACTTGTGATTCTTTGGAAAAAAATGACCACAATACCGACATCACCAAATGTCCATTGCAAGTGTTTTGTGAAATAAAAAGCACCTCATCCCAAACTTTTTTTTTTTTCTAAATGGTTTGTTTCCATTAAGAAAATGTATTTTTGAAATTCCAATTTGCCCAATTTTTAAGGTCAGCTATTGTCACATGAATAACTCCTCCACCCCTCCCCCCTACCAAGACGGAAATAAATATCATGCCCCAGTTTTATTTATTTTATCATTATGCTAAAATCTATTACCGATATCGTTCCATTGGTGGCAGTATATTGTACATTCCTACCATCAGAAGTTAAAAGTAAAATGAGTGCAGTTGCTTTTTAAGAAGCTCAGCATATTCTTCAAACTGTTCAATGTCCAGATGGTCAAGCGATGCCTTGTTTTGGTAGACTCCAAAACATCAGACATCGGAACGCCTATGATCAAAACAAACATTTTCACAGAAATACGCAGCGAGGAGGAGAAAGAGCTCTGAGTCTTGTAGATGGAGACTTCACGCAATATTGATAGTTCTTCCACCCCGGCTTCTCTATGGTCTGGCACAATCTTTTAAAGCCTTTTGTCGAAGTAAAGTGGGAACGCTGCAGGCATGAGTGGATGGCCATTCATCCTGCTGAGCACCAGCCCACACTCACATGACCCAGTGTGTTTTCAACACCATCAGTACAGTTACATAGCTCCCCTATATTTTAACAGCTAATATTGGCCATAGATCTTGGCTGAAAAGCTGTAAATGGCAAAATGTTATCAAGAGAGCAATGTTCTCCAACGATTTGTAGTACAAATAAGAAAAAAAAACTGGGTAACAAAATGAAATCTCATCTTTGTCCTCTCCTTTAGGTCTCCATGAACTAGATGGCATTAATGACCAGGAGGTGAAGGACTTCCGCAGTAAGATGTCTCGTCTCAGTGAAGAGAAGATGCAACGAGTGCAAATGATGACGTGTAACGAGTGGCTAGAGGCCTGTTTCTCGCCGCAGCTGGAGGCTGCAGCATTGACGACTATCACAGATGGGCTCAATGACCGGCCAGCCGAACTTAAAGTCTTCATCCACTTTGACCGGTCTCAGGTGAGAGTCGGACATATTTTTTCCCCATATTTATATCATATCAACTCGGTCCCAACTCAATTGATGGTCTAAATGGGTAATCCCCTGAATTAGGGATGAGAATTAATGATTAATTGTTGATTAATGACTTATTACATTAAAATTAGTTCCATTCGATTAATAATGTTCACTTAGAGCTTCGTTTAATGTTATGGTTTGGCTGCCCTTGAGCAGAGGGAGCTTCTGGTCATCCCTAAGCGGAGCCAGTTGATACAGAAACAAAGATGGTGGGACCATACCAGAACGGGAAAGAAAAATGGTCCAAACAGTCCGGTGTGGAATGCAAAATCATCAGTTCTTTTTGCATAGCACATTTCAGAAACAAGGCATTCCAAAGTCCTTTACATCATAAAAACACGATATAAAGTCATAGAACACACAGTCTGCAATTGAAATATGACATTTTGTTAAGTACCATCTTTGCACATCAGATTGTTGATTAATGTTTCATTGATTGGCTCAAAAGCAACTCCAAAAAATCCATTTTATGTGGTTCTGCTTAGAAATATAAACACTCAACAACCTTCTGAAGTTTCACCTAAATAGCGATCATTCAGCCGAGCTGCATACCAAATAGCAGCAACGTCTCATTTTAAAATTAATGATAATTAATGATGTGGTACAAAGGCAAAGGTGTGATGACAGAAAAGCAGATGGGATAAGACAGAAAAATGGGATAATCAACTTTAGATTAACTCATTAAACAATAACTATCATTCCTACCCATGTGCATCCTCTGCTTTAAGGAATATGAAAACATATCAAACACAAACAATTATAAAGAAAATACTAGATATTTAACTATTTTTTTAAATATAATTTTACTGATTAGCTAATTTTACTTTGATACAATAATACTGAGTTATTTTTATGCTAGGCTACATTGAGAATTTCACTAATATGAAATAAAACACCCAAGATCAAATAAATTGGTGTATTAATAGACCCTTCAGCCAAACCCACAGGATGCCTGGTATTGATTTATTCCATCTCTTGGATAACAGTGTGACTTTCTGCCCTGCTACACAACACAAACCCACCTTGTGTGAGTACAAAGCAGAAACCATGTGACCTCAGCAGCTCATGCTCATGTTACTGAAGCTCCAGCCTGTTTTCTGCCCACAGTTGGCAGCGTCACACACACGACTGATCCCAACTATCAAGACATGTGACGGCACTAAGTGGGTCAAAACCATCAGTGAAATTATGCCATTCTCTGTCACTCTCACTTACATTAGCATTTCAGCTGAAGGGAGCAGATCGCTGATTAAAATGAACCGTCTCCTCCTCGTAACCCATCTCTGTGTCCTTAGCACGCATACAGAAGCGATATCATCTTGAATTATAAACACAGCGTCGTGTTCCTCCAGACTACATGCAGCAGCTTTGATTAACATCATGCACAAAGACTGGCCAGCTGTTCATGTGCGCTCAGGTGGATGTAGGCAGGAAGTCTTATTTTGGAGGTCAGACACAATAAGCTGCATTACAAACAGGAAATGTGATTTATTGTGTGTGACCTAGATTTACTCTGAACTTTGTTTCGATGAAATCATCGAGGTAGCTTTAGAGTTCCTTCACATGTTTTGGAAGGTTTTTATTGTCAGGTATTGTTTGGAGAGAGCTACTACCCATAGTGGCTCTGGCCATGTTCTGTTAATTATTAATGGATGATGTTTTATTAAACCTCCAGGAAATTATAATTCTATCTTTGGTATCAGGTCAGTGGGCTATAAATAACAAAGCGAGAAGCTTCAGCGGACACTGTAATAGGCAAAGTGTGGATGATGTGTTTAAGCACATTTTAGGAGAGAGATAGAGAGAGAGTCCGCTTTGCTCTGGTCCATTCAACACTTACCAGTCCCTCATTCTAAAGCGGAAATAAAATCTCTATACATGAGTAAGCTTGTTGCAATAAGCAATAGATTGTTCACTTGATAAATTAAAATGATCTCTAATTTATTGATTTAGAGGTTGTTCACAAACATAATTCATTTCACTTTTTGTTGTTGGTTGTTTTTGTTTTGTTTTGTTTTGTTTTGTTTTGTTTTTGGATACTTAAAATGTCTTCTATTTCCAATGTTCTTTACAGAATAAGTTTGTTGATCTTTGATAGGGCAAGCTTGCACTGTTATGTCATTATCACTGTAATATTTGAAAATGGTCTCAAAACGACGTTACTATTTATCGCAAAATTTGTCATCATGACAGGCATGAGCACTAATTTTATCTGGCAGGCATTTCCTCTGTAATTCTCAACAACAGAATTAAAGCATTTATTTAAACAAAGGATCTTTTTATACCACAGTAGAGGTTTTTTTTCATGATTTTTCTGAATGTTGTTGAGCACCATTTTTTAACTTCCTAGTGTTGGACTTTAAAGTATGCAGCTCTGAACTAAATTAGTAAGCCATTTTTACATTCTCTAAACAATAATTATCTTTGCTTTCAAGGATCCTGGATTGTCTAATGGCAATGAGGAATTAATTCCTCCCTTGCTGGCCTTTTTCTCTGTAGGACTCAACAAGTCTGAAGGTGTCGTCGTCTTGGACCCCCTCTGAGCTGATGGAGATGGCTGTGAAGAAGTGGCTTATCACTCATGCGCCTGAGGAGGAGGAGTGGAGTGGTCAGTACGTGCTCAGAGTCAGTCATTGCCTGGAGTTCCTCTGTGGAGATCATCCTCTGATTCAATACCAGGTCAGTGGAGACACAACTGGACCTGATCTGGGGTCAAGAAACATTTAATTACTGTATTTATGTAACCAATCTGCAGCCAGAGCGGCATATAAGGGCTGACAGAGTTGCAGAGAGTTCACATATTCTGTAGTCATTCAGCAATAGAGCTGCTTGATATTAGGAAAAAAGTGACTGCAATTTTTTTCCTGACTTTGTGAGATGAAAAAATACAGCCACTTTTAACAGATGACTTGAATAGCATCATTTCCTTCCTTTTTCTTTTTCTCATGTGCTTCCATAATTCTGTGACCCTATTAGCCAATTATTTTTGGGTTCCAGTCAGTCCACTATGATATGTGTATTGCACACACTGACATTTCAATGACAATGTATTGTGCAACTCTGTGAAGGTTGTTTTTAAGTAGGTTTTAGCTGCATATGAGGTCACAGGAAAGGAGTTGTCTTTAAGCAGTTAGGCTAAACAAAATATCCAACAAAGTCCATATTTTTGCAGTTTCTGTTTTTCTTAACAGAGACAAATATTCAGATAGGATTTCATGGATCACCTCTGGATATATGGTGTGTTTTAATGACAAATTCTAATGTACTTCCAGTTTGAACTTAAAAGTATTCTTACAAGGGATTATTTTCTCTAGAAGTTTGTCTCTTGAAGCACCTGCTTGGTTTCTTGTGAAAGTTATTTGTTTGTAAGTTTTTTTTTGTCAGATTTTATTTCTGTAGTTTTGGTTAGAGTGAGTTTAGACATGCCCTCTCCTTGTCTTCTTCACAGTACATCCGCACATGCCTTCAAGCCAAGGAGCCTCCTCACCTCACCCTGGTCCACACCAGCACCATTAAGGAGATGTTCGACAAGGAAATGTCTGCCATCAGCGCCGTAGTCAGCCGCAAATCCTCCAACCCACCGTTACCACTACCTCCCAAACGAAGAGTTCCCACGGTTAGTCCAGTACAGCTGTGGACAGACAACCGTCCTGTCTTTTCAGCCTTTATAATTCCTGAATTACCAGAAATGGATGCACGGCAATTTTTTTTATTTGTGTCAGTTCAACTCATTTCCTTCCCTGAATTTGTTTTTTCATGTTTATAGCCGGTGTACAGCTTTGACTTGAATGAAGACAGGATGCTGATGCCACTGTGGAAACATATTCTATGTACTCTAGATAGTATAAATGTTTTAATATCCGGCAGTGTTTATGCAATAAAATAGCTGAAACACCACAGGGTAACTGATTCACCTGGGCAGAATGTCGCAGGTGCGGAGGTTTACTAAGTAAACACTCTTGGCAGCTGCCATCTGGCTTTTATGAGGCAGAATTTAAAGTATGTCAGAGCGTGCCTGCAGCGCCCTGCCAGGATTCGCCACGTCGTCGGAGCGGATCAGCGACTCCTGCTGCCGCTTCCAGGTGCACAGTGACATCGCAGCTCAATGCCAGCGTCCGCATTTCAAATGTCACACTTGTTATTAATTGGCCTTCATTAGAGTGACTCCTGGTGAGGTTCTGACGCCAGCTGGGCTGTAGATCTCCCTGTGATCAGCTTGGAGAGAAGATAAATATCACACTTTGTGAGTCGTTATGTAACTTCTCCCCCCACCCCCAAGTTTCCCCATTGCAAAGAATGAAGAGATCTGTAATTTTCAGCACAGGTACAACTCTAAAAAAATGAATCTAAAAAGAAATAATTAGCATTTTATTGCATGATATATTTATTCAATACAATAGAATAGTAGGACTGCATGCTTGGTTCAGAAAACTTTGCTTACAATTTGTGAGGTCAGATGCTTTCTGTAGTTTCTGAGCAGGTTTAAGCGCATTGCAGTAGAAATTCTGGTCCATTCCTACATACCATTCTTTCAACTCTCTCCAAAGGGTTATGCAAGGTCCATCCTCTCTTCAAAATGGTGCAGTCACCGCCTCCCCTTTGCAGAAAATACACCCAAAGCACACTGGTAGCTTTTTTTTCCTCTGCAGGTCAATGACCAGGTGTAGATCCTTCAACTTTCTCGATTACTAATGTTCCACCATTTTCTAATAATTGTGCTGGTCTGTAATTTTCTCCATGGTGTCCTTAGGCAGCTGTTTGGTTTTGTCCATGTTGGAAAGGTTGGAGTCTGATTTTATTATGTGTGGACAGGTGTTTGTTAAGCAGGCAAAATGTTCAAACAGGTGGAATTAATTCAGATAATGAATGGAGGACAGGAGGCTTTTTAACCCTTGTGCGTGCGAGGACTGAGGCAAACGTAGAAGATTGTGGAAAATGATACAGGTTTTATGTGTGTGGAGTCGATTGGACCCCATTTGTGGACACAAGGGTTAAAGACGGAGCCTGAACTCTTGCTGGATGAAAAGCAAACCTCTTCATTCGTTTTTTTAAATGAGGGAAACTTGACAAATCAGTGGTGTGTTAAATCCTTATTTTCCCTACTGTAGTGTACAGTTAGGGTCTAAAATTGTCCTGCTGCTTTACACTAAAACAAACCTCATAATTTTCATATTTGTTCAATCAAATTTTAGTTGTATAGCACATTTCAGCAGCAAGGAATTTCAAAGTGCTTTACATAATTAAAATAAAAACAGCATGCGACAGTGAATAAACAGTTAGAAAGACAGAGAATCTTTTAAAAAGAAAAAAGATTAAAAAAGATAAAATCATTAAAACCCTCACCCTTTGTAGGACTTCAGTTAAACGTTTCACACCTCAGAGTTTTAGTTAAAACGCCATTTAAAAAGGGATTCTCACAGCTCAGAGTTGTTGAGTGTTTGTCCTGTTTTATCATGAGTTCAGTCCCAATGAATGATGGGAATTTACTCCAGATGTGGATCTGAGGTTTCTCTGTTAACATGAGACATTACTCATTAACCAAACATTCTGATTCTGTTCGTTCAATATAAACCACAGCTACCAAGTTTTTGCAATAGAACCCAGGAAGAAAGTTGACTTGTGAAAGTAAGAAAAATGATTAAGTAAGATCTCTGAACATGTAAAGAACTTTGATGTTCTGCTTTGTAGATGGAAATGTGACAGATAATCAGAAAAATATGCTGGATTTAAGTGATGTAAATAGATCTACAGTGTTTGAAAAAGAAGCATTCAGACAAATATAGTACATACATCGTCACCCTCACGTGATAACTTCAACCCCACAGATGCCAGGAAGTGAGCTAGTTAGTCATGTCCAAAGTTTGTAGGCGTCATGTGATGCTGTTTGCTCTGTTGACTGCTGACCCTCGCAAATCCACTTGGCGTAACATCACGACCACCTGCCGATCCCCCTCACTGTTGCGGTGTGGCTGCGCTGGGAAGCGGTGGGCGTGAAGAAGAAGAGTTCTCCACATATTTTTACACTACATCATCATAATCCTGCTCCGCACTCTCAGCAACTCTCCCTTTCTGCTCTCACTCTTCCTCCTCAGCAAGCCCAGACATGTGTGTGGAACGTGGCGAGCTCGTTGAGGATAATCCTGGTGAAAGGCAGCAAGGTGAATGCCGAAGAGAGCGCAAAGGTAAACTCTCCCTGAAACACTTATGTTACGTCTGTGAAAAACCTGCAAACACAGCTGCACTATCTCGTTCGCAGTTATTAATACAGCCATGCAAAATTATTCAAACCCCTTGAATGCTTCCACATTTAGGCACATTAACATAAAGTTCTGTGGTGTTTATTTGGTTTTTCTTTAAGAGGGATGTATTATAGAAAATTGACTATTGTGAGCTTTATGTAATGTTGTATTGTTATTCCCTCATCAAAAACATGCCTGGTGTGTCATCTTGATTATTTCATTAATGTTGGAGAAATCCTTTAATTTCCTGTGGAAGCTATTTGGCAGTGCCTAAAAGCTTGCTTTCACTGAGTGCCACCTATTTCCATATGCTCTGCCTTAGGGAAGGGGTCTCCAAGACAAGCTTCTGCCTCAATCAAAGACTATTTTTTATACCTTTATCTGTTCGTATGTTTTACTCAAAACTTCATACATAAGTTGCAGCTTCACCTGGTTAAAATTCAGTAAATGAATTCCATTCTATTGCATTTTAGATAGTAAAAGGTTTATTTTCTTCCTTAAGAAAAATATTGGTTTATTTGCATTTGTTAAAGTATTTCTAATATTGTACAAAAATGATTTATGTATTTAAGTGAAAAATCTATATGTTAATTTTTTTCCCCCCAGATTAATTGTGCTGTAAAATGACACTCTGAAAAATACATGAGAATACAAGAGAAATAGTGAGAAACAGAAAAACAATGATAAATGCCTGAAAACCATAACAAGTTTGGGATGCATTTATGCTCGATTTTATTTTGGCGTGTCAAAGTAAAGTGAACATCATTTTCTTTCCATTTTCACACTTTTGCACAACCTTAAAACTTTGCAAAGCACTGGTGAATAATGTAAAAACAGAATAATTAGCAGCACCAACTGGATGGCTTCTCTGTACATATTCACAGGTCCAGGTGAGGGCGGGCCTCTTTCACGGCACAGAACTGCTGTGCAAGCCGGCCGTGAGCAGTGAGACCAGCGGGCGCTCGGAGCACACCTGGAGGGACAACGCTCTGGATTTTGACATCTCCATCTCTGATTTACCACGCATGACCCGGCTCTGCTTCGCTATCTACGCCGTCATGGATAAGGTCAAGAAGCAGAAGTCCACCAAGAATCCTCACATAAACAAATACCAGACCATCCGAAAGGCAGGGAAAGTGGTGAGTGCGTCTGAAAGAGGATCCAGGACCCTTTCTTATCTCTACTTTCTACCACTTCTGTATTGTTTCAACGATTAATGAATAACTGTTTGATCCAGCACTACCCCATAGCTTGGGTCAACACTATGGTGTTTGACTACAAAGGGCAGCTGAAGACTGGAGACATTATCCTGCACTGCTGGTCTTCTTTTCCTGGTACATTCATTTATATCAACTGTGTTTTTGATCATTAAGTTGAGATTTATTAAGCTTCAAGTGGAGCATCTGGATTCTAACCAGGAATTTGTTTGACCCAGATGAACTTGAAGAGATGCTGAACCCAATAGGAACCATTCAGACCAATCCATACACTGAGAACGCCACAGCGCTGCACATCCACTTTCCAGAGTACTCGCCGTATCCTATCGTCTTTCCCCCTTTCGACAAGGTTAGTCCTGTTATTTGGGACAATTATGGTGTGTTCTGGACCATACATCCCTATGAGCTCAAACTGTAAGAATCTTAACAACACTGCAAAACCCAAAGTCTTACCGAATATTGTGTTTACTAGTTTATAGGACAAATATCTTGGTACATTTGAAATAAGACAAAACTTACTTACAAGTAACTTTTCAGCAAGATATGTGAGCTTGTTTTATGTTAATAATTTCTTAATAGCATGTGAATGTGTGCGTGAATGACTGAATGTACTGTAAAGCACTTTTGGGTCCTATGGCCTTGATAAAGCACTATACAAGTACAAACCATTTCCCATTTTGCCATTTAATGTTGATGAAAAAGTACTAGTTCCACTGGCAGATTTTCACTTTGAACATGAGAAAAAAAGTGGAAATGGTACTTTCTTTCATCAGTATTAAGAAATGATTGACTTAAAACGAGCACTAATATCTTGTTTTAAGTCAAACGTTACTTGTGAGTTAGCTTTGTCTTATTTAAAGTGTACTGAGATATTTGCACTAGAACCTATACAAAAATGCTTGGTGAGATGTTGTGTTTTTGCAGTGAAATTACTCAAGCTTTTATGGCTGCCATTGATTTGCCACTCAGACTGTTACATTGAACATCAATAACTCAGCAGGTCTAGTGTGGCCTTCTTCAAAGATGTGACTTCAGCAGTCATTGTGGTGGCTGAGTGCTTTTCAGAACGCTACCTAGTGATTATGATGAAGTGGTGGCTATTAGTATGAGAAGATCGGGACGTGCTCCACTTGCCTAATGCACACTTGCTGGAAGTGCTGCATCAGAGCATGCTTTTGTCATTCAGCGACTCGCTTTTCTTTCAGATCCTGGAAAAAGCTGCACAGATTGCCAGAGCCAGTGACTCCATGTCCATAGTGAGTAACTGCCTAATGAGAGATTATTGTGTGAGCTCACATTCATTAATTCAGAACACATACCAGTTTGAATTAAAGTGAAATTACATGCTGAGAAATTTCTCACACTCTCTCTCCTTCACACAGACACGGCTCAAGTTGAACCTTTCAAACAGGCACCCATACCCGGTTTCCCTGGAAACCCATTGTTATCACTTGGCAGGGTGTTTAGTAAAAAATCTTCACTCTCCCAAACCATCCACCCCCCACTAAAACTAGGGAGACTAATCAGATTACTTGTCAGTCTTCCTGTTTTTTACGCCCCTCAACTAGAAACCCACTGCTGGGTGTGTCACCCCAGGTTACGTAATCGGTGTTACACAGAGGGCATGTCTGCACAAAGCCATTCAGTTTTATGTGTGTGAAACTGTGGACTTCCATTTGCTTCAATTTGAATGCATCTCCTCTCGTTATTTTTGCAATGTAATGACCACATTCACATAAAATCTCCTTAAAGTAAATCTATTAGGTTTAGTTTTCTTCTGAGAGATTATAATATACGGTAAGTCCCATAATCATTAGGACACCATGCTTTGTTATACTGCTGCCCTCTGGTGGTTCTTTACAATAACTTTTTAATTTTCTTTCAATATCCAGACCTCGCTTTTAACTATCAACCATTAAGTCAGTAAAACCTTTTCCTTAGTTCTACTTTTTTAATAAAAAGGAAAATAATGCACAAATCCACACTTATGTATTAGAAAAGCATCAATTTTTAACAATAGAAACACAATTTTTAACCCTAGCCGTCAATATTTGGAAATAACTGATGACCAACCACCTCGTCGTACCTTTATTCTTTCTCATTTTAAACTTTCTCCAGCTTCTCAACTTGACTTCTTCTCTCAGGGTCGCGGTGGAAAGAAGTTCCACATAGAACTGAAGGAAATTATGGAGCGGGACCCGCTTTCTCAGCTTTGTGAAAACGAGAAGGATTTAATTTGGACACTACGCCACGACTGTCGTGAGAATTTCCCCCAGTCTCTACCAAAGCTGCTGCTCTCCGTTAAGTGGAGCAAACACGACGACATGGCCCAGGTTAGCCACAGTGTCTGTTGTTAAAAACCTTAACGTAAAGATCCAATAAGGAGGGATGAAACCAGATCTCGCTGTATTAAAAATCATATTTTTTTTGTTGAGGTTTCTATTATCTTGCAAGCACAAAGCAGTTGAGGCCAGCATGATTTCACTCGGTATAGTTGTAACATAAGATGCTTAAACTTCTCTTAAATCATTTGTTTTGTAGCATTCTAGGTCTCCCGTAGGAAGAATAAATGGGAAAAGAGTTAAATAGAGGAGACAAACAATGTGTGAAAGTTGTTCAGGTGCTAAAGATGCCGAAAGGATCCAACCAATTAAAAGCTGGACAGCAAGGTGTACTTTGAGCTACATGACAGTCACAGCCAGTGCTGCCAGTAGGAAATGTTGAACTGTAGACTTGGTTGATGCAATGTCCTACGGTTTGAAAGGATAAAAAGAAATCAGAAAATGAAAGATATCAGCTTGTTAAATTTGTGATAAAAATGTGGAAAGAGGACCTATGTGCAGCATAAATTTGAATCTTGAAGTTTTCTTGAACATGATGAAATCTTGTCCAATTCTCAAGAACTCAATATTGTGAGTTTTTGGTGTCGTAGGGCAATAAACCAAAATGTGCTTACGAAGCCTCGTTCTCACCCAACCTCATCCTTCAAAGTAAATTGTTTTAGCCTTATTGGGTCTACACACCCATTTCAGCTCTGGTCTAAATGTTGTTGAGATCCTTACAGCACTTTGTTGGAATTTGATGCAAGTTCATCTTTCTTAGGTTTGGCATAATCTCATCAGCTTCAATCTACATAAAAGTACATTCTTGCATATTTTTTCATTAATTGGAGATCTTAGTCTAATTTTCAGTTTGCAATTTGCTCTGTCCAACAAAACAGTTTTAATGTAGAAATAGGTTGCTTCACTCTTATAGGATCTTCATATGTTAGTTGTTTTATTGTATTTTAAGATGTACTCTTATTGTGCTTTAAGTGATGCAGCTCATATTAGGAACAGAATAGCTATTTGTTAATTAATTATAGTTTCTTAATAACAATCGATTCATCAATACAACACAATATGATAGACAAAAAACTTTAGTTGCTAATAAGTTTTTATTTATTCTGTATGTTTTAATCTACTAAAATATTTAAATGTGTTTTTCCATTCTTATTGTAAACTGAAGCTGATTCTGCATTTTATGTTCTCTGTGTTACCAAACCTTTCCACTAAGCATCTAATTCTATCAGCTAACAGAGTAGTCAGATATCTGCCATTTTTAACATATTAATGTGCGTTTCTCAGCTCCAGGCCCTGCTTCAGATTTGGCCCAAACTTTGTCCCAGGGATGCTCTGGAGCTTTTGGACTTCAACTATCCTGATCAGTATGTCAGAGAGTACGCTGTTGGCTGCCTGCGGGACATGAGGTAGACTCATTCATTAGTTTATATTAATACTTGGACAAATCAAAGTCAAATCCTACTATTTATAAAAGCACAAAACACCTTTTTGATAATAGGTAATAAATGATGTTCCGTTTGGCTGAAATCTGTGAAAACCCTTAAGGTCAATTTAAGTGTCTTCATGAAATTATTGCTCGGAAACAGCCACTAACCACTACGCCTCTGTTTTTGTTCCTGTTTTCTCTCTCCTTCCGCCAGCGATGAGGAACTGTCTCAATACCTCCTACAGTTGGTGCAGGTGTTGCGTTATGAACCTTATTATGACTGCGCACTCACCCACTTCTTGCTGGAACGTGCAGAAAGGAACCGTAAAATTGGACACTTCCTATTCTGGCACCTTCGGTGAGCGAGTCTCTGAACAACAAAAGATATGCAATGAAAATCATTAAATGTAGAGGATGTTGATTTAATTTAATGTTTTTTTGTCAATGTAACCCTCCAAAAGATGTTCATAAATAGTTCCAGAGTAATTTTAATAATTATTACTATTTCTCTTGGTGATTTGGTCAGATGATGTGCTAGAAGTTGTTTGAAAGTTTAAGAATAAAACAAATCTGCCGTCAGTAACAATGTGGATACGTCACTCATAAGAGGTAATTCAGTTTATTACTGAACTAGTTACTGAAGTTGTCACAACTCCTTCCAAGCGTGTATTTTCCCTGGCAAAATTAAAATTACTACAATGATTTTAACTTATAAAAACATTGACAAACATATTGCATTATACTTGAATACATTGGTTACCCTAATTTTTTTTAAATGGTTGAAGAATGTGTGAATGTAGTGAACAAATGTCTTCCCATTTGAATCCAAAATGTATTAATTAAAGGGAGGTATTGTAATTTAAGGCGATTGCTTATTTTTGAAACATGTTAAGTAAGAACTCGTACAAAAAGAAATGTTTCAGGTTTGAGTGTTAAGCTGTGGAATGACCTTAAAGATGACTTGAAATAATCTAGATCTGTCATGTTTCAAAAAGCTTCTTTTAAAAAAAAATTTAAATGTAAAATAAATATTTTTGATGCCTGATGAGTATTTTTAAGTTAGGATTAGGAATTAATTGTACGGATATTTCTCTGCAAAGATTTGTTCGCTTCCTTGGAGATGCATATTTGTATGTGTCCAAAATAAGGACCATTCATTCATTAAAAAATAAAATCAAGCATTAAAAACTAATGCTTGATTAATGCTCATTTATTTCATGTAACAAATGAGTTACATTAAATGTAACTCCTCCCTCTCTGCTGCCCCCTACAGGTCAGAGATCCACATGCCAGCCGTTTCAGTCCAGTTCTCCCTCATCCTGGAGGCCTATTGCAGAGGAAGCATCCCTCATATTGAGGTTTTGAAGAAACAGGCAAGATACATTCAGTCTGGTTTATTCCCCTTTCAACCTACGAGTTGTAAATCTAATTAGTTATACCTGTTAAAAAGCATATTGTCCTGCTAGGGGCAAAAGTGTTGATTTCTTTCTAGATTTATGTCTGTCAGACAAGTGGATATTTTCAGACTCTCGCTCTGCTATTGTTGACCCTGACAGGGCAAGATTTGTGGCTTTTATTGTCTGTGTCCTGCCCTCTAACCTTTGACCTCTCTTCTTGCCATTTCCTCCTCAACTAACTCACTTTCCTGTTGCACAAAGCAAACATGGTCTGGTTTGTAGGAATGTGGGTCAGGAGCAGAAATGTGTAGAAGAAATGCTTCTAAAATATCCTCCTAGTAGTTGAACTCATTTATTTTCATTTCCAGGTGGAAGCTCTGACTAAGCTGAAGTCTGTCAATGAGTTAATCAAGCTGGGAACCCTTAAAAACGCTCGAAGCAAAACAAAGGAGGCCATGTTGACCAAGGAGGCCATGATAACGTGTTTGAGACAGAGCGGCTACTCGGAGGCTCTGTCAGACCTGAGCTCCCCTCTCAACCCCAGTGTGCTGCTGTCTGACATCAGGTAAGACGGCTGCTCACATGACGATCCCTCCTCTGGGTGGCAGCAAACGGCGCTGAGCTGCAGATAACCCTTTGTCCTCCATCCTTGTGCTTTTAGTGTGGAGAGGTGTCGCTATATGGACTCCAAGATGAAGCCTCTTTGGATTGTTTACAACAACAAGCTGCTTAATGGAGATACTTTGGGAATCATCTTCAAAAATGGAGACGGTAGGAATCTCATAATTATGAAGCCGGGACTGGGAATTTAAATGTGCAATGATTTCCTGTTTTGTCATGTTACAACCAAAAATTTTATTTTAATTATTCATTAATATAAAATTTACCTCAGTGTGAAGAGGAGGGAGAAAAAAAATCAAGGCTTTCAAAACTGATGCATAGAAATGTATTTGCATTAGCTCTGTGTTTACTTCGGTACAACCATATAAAATCCGGTTCCCTTTAGTTTGATGATTAGTAAACCAGTCACCAAAACATGGAGAGAGCCCATGAGTTTAATAATAATATTTGTAAAACATGCACGGTATAAATTTTTTTACTGCCATCGCCCCTGTAAGCTGGCCCAGTGTATGAATACTTTTGCAAAGCACTACAGGTGTAGTGTAGATGTAATAAAACCAGATGTAATAAAACCAAATAGTATATTTAACTTTCATAAATGGCTGATTGTATTCCAATCAGAACATCAGCTCATCTTTCATTGTCATTTTTATTTCCTAGACTTGAGGCAAGACATGTTGACCCTACAGATACTGAGGTTGATGGATCTTCTGTGGAAGGAAGCAAACCTGGACCTCAGGTGAGTTCCTTTGTGTTTATGTCCCATTTATCGGCCAGCAGATATCCTTAATTTTGGGAGTTCAGCGATCAGCTGATACTTGAATATGAAGCCGATCTTATTCCCCAATCTTATCTACCTCAGCAAAGGTTTAAAAATCACCCATTTTCCTCTTCTGCTCTACAGTGAGAGGGGTTTGACTGAAAGACCGGCCCACCAGGCCATGTCTGCACATTTGCAGTTAACAGTAGTTACCCTACTGTTGCCAACACAGCAGCTTTCTTGCTATATTTAGCGACATTTATGAATAATTGGTATCGGCCAAAATCAAAATCGGCTTTTTAAAAGATCTGTAATCGGCCAGAAAACGTCTAGTTTGTGCTCATATATAATTCAGGAGTGCAGACTTTCTCTTGTTTTGGTCCCTGCTCTCTTTGGTGAAGAAGAAGCTCTTTTGAAAGTTTAGCTGAACAACAGACTATACCGCAAACAAATGTCACTGTCTGCTCTGTTTTTACAACGTGTAGAACAGGGCAACCGCAGTCAGTTCCATAAAACAGAGCTTCTTTTATTCCTTTTCATATAAAATGACTATAATATATCTTCACTTGTGATTGTCACCAGGCTTGTTCCACCCATCCTTACTCCACTTTTACCAATGTTTACACAGTGGGCCAATAAAATGTGCCCACAATCTACCAATAAAACACTCCTCATACCAAATCCTTTCTTCTTCTTCTTCCTTCAGGATTGTTCCATATGGTTGCTTAGCAACGGGTGACAGAGCAGGGCTGATTGAAGTTGTCTCCTCAGCAGACACGATCGCCAACATCCAGTTGACCAACAGCAACGTTGCAGCAACCGCGGCGTTCAACAAGGACGCTTTGCTAAACTGGCTGAAAGAAAGGAACTCTGGGTAGGATGGAGTTCAAATGCAGCTGCTGGGAATTTAAAAGGATTTGCATTTCATCATGGTGGTTATGTGTCCCGTGTTCACAGGGATGCTCTCGACCGGGCCATTGAGGAGTTCACATTGTCCTGCGCGGGCTACTGTGTAGCCACTTACGTCCTGGGCATCGGAGATCGCCACAGCGACAACATCATGGTCCGCAGCACGGGGCAGGTCAGACAAGCAGGAGAAACATTTTCATCAGCTCGGTTTCATTCCTCGTGTCAGTGCGACTCACCGTCTGCCGTGTTTTCCTGTCAGCTGTTTCACATAGACTTCGGTCACATCCTTGGCAACTTCAAGTCCAAGTTCGGCATCAAGAGGGAACGCGTTCCCTTTATCCTCACACATGACTTCATCCACGTCATTCAGCAGGGCAAGACGGGGAACACGGAAAAATTTGGCAGGTTTGTTCCTGTCTTTTTTTTTTTTTCCATTGTTTCTAAATCACATTGAAACAATACTACTGAATCACTTCAAGTAAAAGGTGCAAAAACCTTTTTATAATCCATCTTTCAATTTGACACACAGCTGTTGACTGTTATGGTGATGAGTAGATTTAGATTTGCTTAAAATTTGCCTGTATATTCATATATGCAATAATAACCAAACAGGCACATTGTTATAACGGCTAAGATATACGTCTTTGTTTAGTTTTACCAGCCTGAACACAAGCATCAAATAAATTGCAAAGTAATCACACCAATTTAAATTTTACACATTTCAGCTACGTACATCATTGTGTTGCCAAACCAGTTGTATTTCTGTAGATTTTAAGCTACATACAGATGGACTTGTTAACAAAGTAGGTGATTTCTGAAGGCACTTGGTTCCTCTGGGTTTCATTTAGGGGTGTCAGAGTAAAAAGGTGACTAGAAATTCCTGCCACACTTTTTATATTTATGAGATATTTGGAAAGCCATTTTGACCTATGTGCTTGAGTTTGTGACTGTAGCAAATGGCTGCAAAATGTGAGAAAGATTAACGTATATAAATACTTTTACAACATACAGTAGATGCTATGATGATATCAATTCTATGTTGGCCCAAAGTATGGAGTTCAATTGGAGGGTTTTTTTTAACATAATTTGATGTTTTCTCAATTTAAAAATCCCTCATCTCTGCAAATTTCAATCATCTTCAGATGTATATGATAAACTAACTGAGGTTTAAATTGTATAGTACAGTAAATGATTATTGCTGTTGTCATGTTTGAAGAAAACAACTAAGTTAACTCAATCCTATAAAGATCTGTCTTAGCTGAGGTCATTGTTGCAGTACTGCCTTCCACCACCAGGCTGCAGCAAAGATTCGCAACTGGAGGACTTTGAGGCAGGTTTGCGGAACAGCATGTTTATGTAAATAAAGGAGGATGCAGTTTGAGGAACAACATGGCTGGCAGTAGAAGAGGCTGGTTAATTTGGTTTAGAGAATTATCTCCCTTATGCCTAGAGATAAAGACTGTAAAAGCTATTTATCAAGCGCATTTAAAAGATAATGAGAATTAATGACAGAAAAATCTGCTCTTGAATATAAATTCAAGAGCAGATTTTTAACTGTGGTGTGAGAACAAGAGCAAAACCTCAGCTCTGTTTACCTCCATGCTTCCATTCATGCAGTATGCAACTGTGTCGTGCCAAGACTTCATGAAGCAACACTGCCAACGCATTCAGAGTACCAGTTCATGCTGGTTATGGGTCAAATCAGATCTGTTTCTAGAGGTGGGATACCCCTTCAACACAGTTAGTCTTTGTTATTGTGGCCTAGATCCATACCTAGCATAATGCAGTGTTTCCCAAACTTTTTCTCCTGAACCCCAAAATGCAAATGTTCTTTGCGTTTTGCTGGTTTGCTGCCATGATTCTAACACCTGGGTAGCTGTGCACAGCAGCAGCAGGTCTCCTTCACTGCCGTACAGCTGTAAACCCAGTGCGAGCGTCTCAGCGCTCATGTTGCGTTTAAAGGCGGTTCGGACAAACAGGTTACCACATGTTAACAACGGATTAAACAATTTTAACGGCTGATAAAAGTGACAGAGGAGACAGATATGGGAAGTGTGGAAGCCCCTACTGTATCAAATTGACATAGGAGAAATAGAGAGTTGGCCATTTTAAGGTAAAAACCCAGCGCATACAGCGTTCATTTTTTTTGTTTTTTTCCCATCCAGACAACTTTCTGCGCCCCCCCCCACCCGCACCCCACAGTTTGGGAACCTCTGACATAATGTGTTACTTTCTGTAGTAAAATAAAATAGTTTTTAAGATAATACGAATGGAGGGGAAAAAACATTTATTAGCTGTAATTGCTTCTAAACCAAGATTATTAAGCTGGCCTTGTTGTGAATTGCAAAAAGTTGTCATATCTCATGTTGTTTACATCTAAAGCTGCTAAATACAGTAGTGGGTGGTTGTTGCATCAGCACTTGCGGTGTCTGTGGGTACAAGTAGTCGGAACATTGTGTACAATGGCAGCTGGCACGCAGAAGAAATGATCAGCATTGATGATTGTTTTTGTTTTGTTGTTTTTGATCTTTGTCTTTAAAGTTTTTTTCATTCAAATTCAGCGGACATTGGTGCCAATATGACAAATGATAAGTATGTTTAAAAACTGAGGGCTGTTAGTTGCTTAAAGCTATATAAGAACTTATTACTTACTTAAGAGAAGAAATGGTGATTGTTTCTGCTTTCTTGGACCGTTTTAGAATCACATCTTTCCTCTGCAGCAAGTTGGGGCCCCAGGAGTCGGCACTTGGTTGGTCTTGGACAAAACGGAAGTTGTCACTTATTATGAACAGCTTGTGGTCTTATGTTTTTAGCTCAGTCATGTTTCCACTGATAACAAAACTCAAAACAAAACTTCCAGTAAGATCACTCGGCCAACAAACCACTCTGGTCTACTTTAGCTCACGCAGACATCATTGAAAGGCTTTTTGATTTCTGAGCTCAGCATGCATAAAATACAAACATGAACAAATCCTGGAATCTTCTTTATTGTGTTTTTATAAAAGCAAAAACAACAAAAAACTACATCTATCAAATTTATCCAGCATGCCCAACTTCAGTCAAGAAATTGTTTTCCAAAGCTTGAGTAACAAAGCATTATCTGAAGTCTCTAGTTGATGTGTATGAAATTGTTTTCCCCTTCATTGAAGTCGGCAAGCTGCATAGCATGACAAACAACTGTGCTCATATCTCCTCCTTTTCTCTTTCTAGTTTTCGTCAATATTGCGAGGACGCTTATCTCATCTTGAGGAAGAACGGCAACCTCTTCATCACGCTGTTTGCCCTCATGCTGACTGCTGGACTACCTGAGTTAACCTCAGTCAAAGACATCCAATATCTAAAGGTACCAAAGACTAAAAAGCAGGAGTATATGTGGATTTAAAACTGATTTTATCCAGCAACAAAATGCAGTTTGCATGCGGTTACATACCGGACATGCTTCTGAAGAAATTTGTGTCAACAAGTGGTGGAAATGTTTACCAGTGGAAATTTCTACTCATTCTTGGTTAGATTTAACTTTTTCCGTTTACAACGCTGTATATGAGAATATTGTTGGAAAGTTGAGTGGAAAGAAAACACAATCAACAATGATGATTTATTTTTACGATCCTAATTTTTGGAATGCTAATTAATAAATGTAAATATTTTTTCTTTTTCTTTGATACATCTGCCATCGTGGGATCGGTTTGAGACCAGTCATTTCATGACACAATGCAAATCATTGTGGTACATGTGTGGTGTCTTGTAAAAGTATTAACTTTCCCACCTGTTGTCTAACTTTTTGTGCGTACCCGTAAATAAAATTCCCTGCAATTGCCAACTGCTCTGGATCTGCAAAACTGGTAGAAACATTCCTCCCAGACTTCCAGTAGTACTTGCATTACTTTGCCAGATTTTTATGTGGTAAAAAAAAAGTACTACAATTCAACTTGTCCACTTCTATGTTGGTGTCGCATTTAAGTCCCAACAAAATACACATTAGAAAGTGCATAAATTGAACAGGTTTGAAGACTTTGTTTTGAGTTGAGTCACTTTGTCTTGTTTTTCCTATGACCCATTAAGAAGCCCTGAGCTGAGTTTCAGTATGATGATGCACTTTGAGTTATGCAATAGCCTGAGGCTGGTTGTGATCACAGGTAGTCGGTGCAGCCCTCAGTTGTGGCTGCACTGACACAAGTTTGCAACGCTCTAGAAGGAAAACCCCAAAGGATTCATTCACCATATCTGTCAATAACCACCGGCGGCACACATCAGAGCTCCATGCTTCCGGCTCCTTGATGATCTCCATCCGTATGGCTGTTAAGGGACACTGGTTGTTAATCGGTGTAGCAACAGTGTGCACATGCCGTCTGGTTCGCGAGCTGAGCTCATGTTGGTGCTGCTGTGCTTCAGAATTCATGCGGTCTACTGATGACGCATGTGTTGCACGAGCGGCGCAGATTCCCATGGTAACGGCTGTCAACAGCAGTATATCTTAACGAGGAAGAACGGCCAAACTCTGAGGTTGTGGCAGGACACTCTCATCAGTGTTGAGACGGCCAGAGCGACTGCAGCTGTGCTCACATCCAACAGCTTGACCTTTTTAACATGGAGAGGCATGTTTAACCAGAACTTGGTAGTTTATGCAAGAGATCCAGACCAAAACAGCAGCTGTTTGAAGGCCTGTGTGTTACTACTGTTTTAAAATTTCTCAATACCCGTTTCTGATCACCAGTCTTCTACCTAACTATTCTCCATTTTCCAGTCAGCTCTGTGATGATGGAAAATAGAGGAGTGGCAAGAAATGTAGCTAATTTAATTCCATAAATTAGCTACATTTCATTTGCTGAAATGTAGTTCAAGGTCCTCAATGTGACAAAAACACCTAATTTAACATTTCTAATCATGTAGAAGTGATGTTGAGGTGCATCTCAATAAAGCAATTTAGGCCATGAAGTGAACCTCATGTATTATGTAACATCACTCCCTGCATAGTGATATATTAATGCTGTTACATTTTAATGTGGCTTGCAGCTAATGAAAAGTTAAAATTAACTCTTAGTACGTAAAATATTGCTGAACACCAACAGAAGTTTCAAAATGAAAATGTAGGCCTACTGAAAAATTGGTGCTTGAACTCTTGAGTTATTGGCGCTCACGGTTTGGTTGGGGCTTCTTTGTCATAAATTACTTTATCAGGATACATGAAGGCAATCAGCCCCGGTGCTGCTGAGGTGCAATAGAACCCTGGCTTGTTTTCACAGAAACCTTCAGCATATTTGTATAGTTGGTTAAACGACATAACTCTTCTATTTTTAACTTTTCTTAATCCTGATGACTAGGCCTCTCCTTACTTCTGGTATATTATCCTGTTAGTGTTATTTGTCTTATTTAATGTTGTCAGATGAAAGTAAAACTAACTTTAGCTTAACTAGTAGTAACTAGTAAAAAATTGAGTAGTTAAGCTATGCTTAGTTAAGCTCTGCTTAACTGGTTCAGATTGTGACTCCAAAGTTTGTTCACATAACTAATATACCCAATTGAATCGGCCAATTATGTTGGCTTTGTGTGTGGATAGAAGAAGCTTTGTGTTATTCATCGTTATTATTATTATTCTGCATCATCTTCCTCCCACACTCTCCACTAATCTCTCTTCTGGTTTCCCCCGTCAGGATTCTCTTGCTCTGGGGAAGACAGACGATGAGGCCCTGAAGCAGTTCCGCCAAAAGTTTGATGAAGCGCTGAGAGAAAGTTGGACGACCAAGGTCAACTGGATGGCCCACAACGTGGCCAAAGACAACCGCTCCTAGACCAGCTGGAACCACCTTAAAAACTGGGGGTCTGGAGAAATGTTGAGGGAATGTGTGGAAGGGGCCAGATGTGCCAAAGAGACAGGGTGACGTGAATATATATATATATACCATTTACCCTGAATTGAAGAAGGGAATCTAGCTCAAATCTGAAACCCAAGCGGATTCAACCCTGCGTGCTGTAAACTGGGTAAATATACTCTGAAATGGTTCAGTTACCCTGCAACCTCATCACCTTCTTTAACTTTGGCATGGCAACCCCAAACTTTAAAAGGATGGTCTGGAATCATTTCTGTGGAATCGCCGTCATTGATGATATTTGCAAGCTTTGCACAGACTGAACAGCTGGTGGAGAACCCAGCCAGAGGAACGGAGCTGATGACTCTTCGCTCGCGCCAAAACGCCTGACAGGACCTCAGCGTTCAGGCGGCTGCAGCATCACTTAACTACTGGAGTGTTTGGAGGAAGGCTGGATTCAGCAGGTGGAAATTCGAATGGAAAGGGCCGCCAAATTTTTGACGACACCCCAGAAGAGCATCAAGCAAGATTGTGAAGACAAAGAAAATGGCGGCGGTTAATGCAGACACGCAGTTGTCCTTGTCTTGAAATACTGAACGCCACAACCAGTACAACCTTGGAGCTGTTTGAAAGTCTGCTGCGAAACTGCGAGAAGATTGTATTTGTTTTGTTTTTACTGTGTAAGAGACATGTGCCAGACTACTTTACTAGTTCACACAGGAAACATGTGAGGGAAACAGAAAAAGGTAACTTCTTGGAGGAAAAAGATTCTCTGAGCCTTCTGGTCCACAGTCTGACTCTTGCTTCATTTGGACCTTTGAACACTGGAATGTTTTAGAGACATACGAGTCGTTTGAGTAATTCAAAAAGACTTTTAATAAACTAAACACTTCATTTTATTTTTTATTTTATTTTTATTTTTTTTAACATTGTGGAGTCGGAAGCATTACTATGACTGTCCTGTTTGACATCTTTTTAAAGGACCAACAAGCAATGATGTCAAAGCCGATGCTTTTACATGTGATGTTACAACCAAAACATGACAGCATATAATTTTATTGTGTTTTTAATAATCTGTTTCCAAACTGAATGTGCAAACATGTGCCGCTCTATTATGTGCATTTGCTTTGATAGAAGCAGCTGTGGGCGGAGTCAGCAGCCGGGTGGGCGAGATTTGTCAGCAGAGAGTAAGACTGTGATGCAGACCTACTTGTTTGGACAAATGGTGCTCTTGCAGCATCTGCATCTGTATTCGATGTTTGTGCAATATCCAAATAGATGTTCCATATCCTGTCATCTAAAGCTCTGGGTCCAGGCCTCGGCCTATGCTATGCTCATGTTGTCTCCTGATTTATGCACGAAACAGAACCACTAGCCTTCAGAAGTCTCAAACACTGGATATCGCAAAATGTACAGGCTTTTATTGTTTTGCCTTTTTTGTTTTCATAAGAGATTTATTAAAGTTATTTTCCACAGTGCAGCATTTCCGGCTGAGTGAATTTTATTTTATTTTTTCTGTTCTGGACGTGGGTTGCATGGTTGCACGCCTTCTCAGGGCAGCATTATGGATTTTGTTTCTGTTTAAGGAGTGATCCTAGCACTTTATTGATTTCAGAGCAGAAATATCCTCGCGCTACTTTCAGCCTGTTAGAACAACTCCATGGTATTTTAGTACCAAGCCAAAGATATGGGTGTTTATATTAATAGATTAGCACGTCGTGTTGGCAGCTGCTCCCTTTGTGCAGTTTAGCAACGAGTTAATACATTTGTCTAAAATGAGAAAAGACCAACAAAAATATACATTTTCACATCCATCTTCTTTGGAAGAAGTGGAAATGGTTCCACTATGACAAATTAACAAATTATTCATCTATCTTTATCTTTAAAAGCTCATGTAAGTAAGTTTTATTTCTGTAAGTTTTATTTCTTTGAGTTACAAAATTTGCTCCAAACTGAACCAAGGGTAAAAATGGCTTTTTGGGATATAAATGATGCAAACCCTTATAATAGACCATCACAAACTAGTTTTTCTCTCCAAAAACATCTGAAAAGCTTGTCTGTGTATTAAGCCGTCTGTACTACGATACCCCTAAATAAAATTCAGTGCAATCAATTGCCTTCCAATGGCACTTGCGTAGTAAGTCATCTGTGTGTAGTATATTCTTAGCTGTTCTGTGAAGAATTGTTAGAACATTAGTGAAGAAATGACGGGTCTTGGAGAAAACTTTGGAGATGTTTAATTAAAGCAGAGTTTGGGTATAAAACGATACCTTAAGGTTTAATCATCTCCCTGAGCTCCGTTCAGTTCTTGAGTAATCTGCTAATGTGAGAAGGTTTCAGACTTACAGACCAGATGTCTGATGTCAGACCAGATATTACATAGTTTCCACAGCTGCAGTGAAGCTGAACTCTGATACTAATAAAACCACCTTCACTGCACGTAACCCTCAAGTGTAACAAAAAGAAAAACAAAATGCTTGTAAACAAGCTTGAGGCTTGATGCATCTGTCATTTTTAGAAAGATTTAACACTATTCTTGTCCCTTTCGGGGGAGAAAATGACAAAGTTTCACCTCTTGTCTGGATGAACTTTACAGATTTCTTATTTGCTTAGTAAATGGGAATATTTTAAATTCAGAAATCCTTTCAAGTTTTTCATTAAGCTTCTCTAAATGCTCATTTCCTTTGGCTTCAACTAAAGTCCATTTTGCATGCATTACTGTCAGTTTAGCACCCTTTGCACATTTAGGGTCATATAACAGGAAGGCCTTTTTCTTCAACAGTCATCATTTATTGATTCATGCCACTTAAAGCTGCAGCAGTTGCTCAATGTGACTCGTCTACTGTTGGTTATGTAATGTTACCTACTAGTCTAGGTCCTCACAGAGTGGACAGAGTGGACATTAACCCAATGAAATTATGACTATTAAAGGGTTGAGACATCCTCAGTGTAAGAGCCTCAGGGTTCACAAAAACAAGGTTTTCAGCAGCCTCAGTTACAGGGTTTTGAAAAAGACTATTGTCATGTTCTACATATGGTATGTTGAACAGCCCAGACAGAAGCTAAAAAGCCGTGTTTATACTTTGGAGGTTTTAAACGCTGGCTGTTCTGCATAGATTTAGTCAACTCATGTTTTCTTTCTTTGTCACGAATGTGCTAAATTAAACTATGCAAACTGTGCAGTTTCAACTCCACATACTCTTTGAACTGGTTGATGCAGGCCTGTGAACTCCTGAAAATGTAGGACATGAGATGTGAAAATAAAGCTGGTGTTAAAATACTGAACAGTTTGCTGGTCCAAGAGGATCCTGTAACCTGATTACAAAATATATCTTGTTTTTCACCTAAATCTCTTGTTGGAGTTGGAATTCTGACAAATATCTCAAATGAAATGTCTCTGGTGATCCAAATGTTACATCTCTGCTCACATTGGCAGGATGAACAGTGTTAAGTTTGTCTAACTTTTTTCTTTTTACGTAATTTTTCCCACCAAGAATGAAGTGTGTCTTTTGAAGTACTTAATACTTCCTGTGACGTCTGCTTAAACTAACCCTAACAGCATTCCACAAGATGTCAGAGGTTACAGTCTGGATTCTATTGACCAATGTGAAAATATGTCTGTCATGGTCTCTTAGCCAGTCTTTCACAACTTCTGCTTAGCAGCTTATGGGCAATGTCATCTTGCAACATGTGGCAGAGTTTCAAATCTCAGCTGGGACCTTTTTGACTGGAGATTGCATAGTTGCCTCTGTTCCTCCAGCATTTAAGATAAGATACAAAATGGGTTAATGTGGAATCTCTAAATTACCTAAATATGGGATTACTTATGTATATGCTGGCTGGACTTTGAGTCTTATTATTTAAAAATAGAAAGAGTGTGGCACAACAAAACAACTAAAGCATAATTGTCCACCTGTAATTACCCCAGTCATAAAAGTAGCCAAATGTCCCATAGTAACACTGCAGGAGCTGCAGAGAATCTCAGCTCAGGTGATTCTTTCACCACAACAAATATTTGTTGTATTTTTTACAAATCTGGCCATCGTAAAAGAGTGTTGTTCAAAAAAGGTCATAAAAAGTCATTTTCTTTGCAGCTCCGAAAGACACGTCCGGACACAAACATGTAGAAGTGGCTCAAATGAGACTGATTTTATTTTTTTCTGGATATACTAGGATACAAAAAATGTTCTATATGGACAAAAATAATCCCAGTGGACACATTGAAATTGTGAAATAAAAATCACATGAGACAAAGTTTTTGATCCATATGCAGGACTGAATGCCCAGAGAAAAACTCACACAATGTCCCCACTAAGGAGAGAAAGTGGTGGCACCATCATGCTGTAAAGATGTTCTTCTTCATCGTTTATACAGTTTGACTGAGTTTCATTTTTTTAAAAAGACAAATAGGAAAACATTTCCATCTCTTGATGTTTAAAAGTAGAGATGCACTTCAAAATATTAGCAGATAAAAAATTTCTGATACTACATTTCCCTCGATCCATTGTGGAAGGGTGGTCATAAGACTCCGTTCCCTTTCTAGATAAGTATATTTGTCAAAACAGAAGCCACAACATTGCAACGTAATTGTCTGTCAGCAAATATATGCTATTCAGATGTAGGCTAGAGGATTTCTGGTTATGTAATTGTGGCCATTATTAATAAAAAGCTCCCACACCATGACTAAGTCTCCTTCAGGGAATCCCACCTACCTACAATATCCCCCCTGCCAGCAGGTGAAGCATGTAATTTTTAAGAAAAGAGTGTAAATGGAAAAGTGAGGGAGTGATTCATGAATCAATCCCAATTCAGAGTTTTTTTTTAATTATTCCACCCACACTAACAACAGATGAATGGATTTGTTGCTGGTTGGTTGGGGGCCTTTCATGTGTACTTACCCCACAAGGAAAGACCAAATAGAGCAGGAAGTGAAACTTCATCATCATAATACTATATTGTTGTAGAAGTGGTTGGCAGAGAGCTGAATGTGAATGTGACCGACTCTATTCTCACTGGTAAATTTAGCTGATCATCATAAGGTAATGACCTCGGTCTGTTGTGGCTGAAGCATCACCACGGCGGCGGGTGAGTGAAAAGCTGCCTCACGAAGCTGCACTCAAAAAGCTCCAAACCTCGGAACAGAGAGCCTCTCTATTGGCTCTAGTATCGTTACTATCGTGCTGGCAACTGTGCAATGTGTGCTCCAGAGCCTTAGTCACTCAAAGCTAATTACAATGACTCAAGTCTGGCACAAAGCAAAGTCTCACTCATAACAAGTGCAAATAAACTTTTTTTCCCCCTAAATTATACGTCAAAGAAATTTTCTGTGCATTATGTTGGTGCCGATTGTGACATTTCGCAAAGGTTTCAGTTCAACAATAGTTTGTTATCTGTAATTTGTTGGCAGCAACAATGGTACCTCCACTCCACTGTACCATTAGTCTGAAAGTCTTACATTTATAAAGTACAAAAATGAAGTTTCCAATTACTTGCAGCATGTATTTACATCTGTCATGACATTAAAGTTTCTCTGGGTCAATTTGTCATTTTATACCCCCAATACGCTGCTGTTTTTTCCCTTTCTATCTCTATGTTGTCTGTGTGAACAGACAATTTTATGCCAGTGTCATATACCTAAGGGAAGTGACGGCTAAGTATTTTCATAAACTGTAGATCAATTATGGATTGGTAATAAAATGCTTACATCTCACATGTACAGTTGGAAACTTTTTTACTATTATTGTATGATATACTATTGTTTAATAATAATTTAATTGTATAATAGTCTGATATACTATTATTTTGTGATATATATTCCCATTGATTATGCTTCTAAGTTAAGTTTTATGACAGATTATGACTCCTCCTCAAATCCTAATAGCTGCTGATCTATATTATTGATTGCAGTCATAAAATCATATTTGATGGCATTAACACTATTAATTTTGGTGTGTGTCCATTCTTTTGCATACCAAAATTAACAGTGCCCCCATCTGACCACCTTTTTGAACCTCTGCCATGTCAGATGTGACGCAGCAAACGATTAGAAGTCGGTCGGTAAGACAATACCTACCGGCATTAAAACTGATTAAAAATAATTCTACTATTCAACTAAACTAGAATTAACATGCAGTTTAATGGAGCCATTTTGTTTCATACACTATTAGCAGATTTTGTCTGTTTTGTTTTCCCCAGGTTCTTTCCAACTGACACATTTTGCATTCATGTAATTGCAACATTTGATATGTTGTTTAAAACCCAACAATTTCTTGCAGTCGTAACTGCCTCGTTCCTACGCGCGGTGACACACACAACATGAGATTCCACGTGCAAAAGCCGCCTTGTTTATATAAAACGACGGACAGAGATCTGGACCAATGAGCTGCCGCTGCCGCTGTTCCGTAATGCTCTCCATGGAAACCCCAAGCCGATGGCCAATCGAGTCAGCCAGAAGGAGGAGCCCTGAATTGAGGTCGCGAGTCTGGCTCTCTGATTGGCTGATGGGCCGCTGTCTTAGAAAGCCGGGGAGGAACCGACCGCTACCGTGTCAGTCAGTCAGTCTGAAGCTGCTTTCCCATTGAGGAATACTGGTTGCCTTAAACGTATGTTTTATTCAACTGCAGGTTTTTTTTTGTCCTTGGACGCGGGAGGAAAAGGGATTTCACATCAACGTTCCAGGTTGGTTCTGGTTTGTTTCAACCTCTTAGTTTCAACTAGGTTTAAGACTTGAGTTCAAAAAATAAGTTGCATAACGAAACACGTATCTGCGCATGCGCGAAATTCGCCAGTGCTCTACTTTTTGTTCTTTTATTCACTAAAAATGAGCAATTTTCGTTTTCTGTCCGTTCACATCGCAAGAAGCAAGCAGGTTTTAGCCGATTGACACGTCCGGTGCTAAAAAAGCGCTTTATCTGTGGCTTGCTTTTAACGATAACCCTACTTTTACATAACTGTGTCAGTGTACCGTGCGCTGGATTGCAGGTCAACGTGTGTGTGGATTGTGAATAGCAGGTCATTGGGAGCTAAGGAAGGGAGGGCTGCGAATATCTAGTAAAAACGCGTTTTAACCTTATTTTCTTACATCGAACATCTATATATGTGTATTGATCATTATATTAGACTTTTATTCGACGTGTCATTGGTGTTAATCAGTCACATTAGTACCTCATTTTCACTTGTTGAGACAATGGGAGTGCCAGATTTGGCTTATAAAATAGAAAGTGTGTACGTTCAGTAATTATAATCTGATATTGTTTCACTTTATTTGGTAAATATATGCATCATATCCTCAGATTGTGTATATTTAAAGATGGATACATTTACCAGAGTTTTATTTTAATCCAGTTTAGGGTAATCACAAAGGCCTGTTGATAAAATAACATAAAAAAATCCCCTACTAAGTATTTCCTGAAGGTTAGATTCAAGTATTGATGGTATTATATTAAACATGATCTGGATATTAATGCCATCTCACTCCTGCAGAACCAAAAATAAATCTTGAGCTAAATTTTAATCGTGGTATAAATGTGGTATTAACATTACCACTGAGAGTTTTTCATTTAGGATAAATACTAATCATCTTAGCTGTGTTACAGAAGTCATCAAACATCAACAGATGTTTTTTGATCTGAGACTCGATATGAAAAAAAAATCTAACCTAATTCTACACGTAATCCACTTTTATCAATATTCCTGTCAAGAAACAAGAAAATTAACAATAATAGGAATGTCTCTATTTCCTTTTCCAGCTTCAGGTGGATATGTAATAAGTTTCATTCAAAATTCTGTGTGGCTCAGATAATTAAAATCTTGTCATTTCTGTTTAAAATGATGTGTAAGAATGCAGGCCTCAACAATGAGTTCTGAGAAAAGAAAAGGAAAACATGTGGTTTTATGAAACAGGGCTTCCACCTTTGTGTTGAGCTATAGCACAATCCATGTGACTGGAGCCAAGTTGTATAATGCCAGAGATCTGTGCTAGTGTGCTTGGCTGGATCAACGCTCACTCTGAAACTGGGCTCTGATGAAAGCAGAGGCGCGTCACTTTCATTGTGTCATTTATTTTACTTTACTTGCTGCTTGGAGAGTTATGTCTTTGTATTTCTTGAAATGCATCTGAAGGGACTTTAAAAGCATTTTTTCTTTAAAGAGGCATTTTGCTTTTTTTCCATTGTGGGGTTTTCTTGTGATATTAATGGATTACAGTCTTTCTGGTGAGTTCAGATCTTGCATTTGAAAGTTTTGAGACTGTTGAAAATGTAAAGTTGTCCCATTTGCTTATGCTGTTTAAGGTTTGTGGTTGTCTACATTCCTAGATTTTGAACTATAAGTGAGCACTTCTACTGCTTATTTAGATGTTTAGATATTGTTTAATCAATTGAATCCACAATTGTAGAGACATTTAATTGGAGAAATAAGTCACTTTCATTTCATATCTGCTGTTTATCCAGTAAAATTGCTTTCTATATGATGTTAAGATAGTTTTTAAAAAAATAATTTCTGGACTTATTACTTTTTGGATCAGTACTTTTGTACATACAGCAAATCATCTGAGTGACTGATGTCTCTACAGCCGTAACCCAGATCCATTAAATCTGTTCAAACATTATATTTCTTCTTAAATTCACAATATAAAGAGCTGCTGATGTGCTTTTTAGCTACTACCTCATTTTTGTGTCCTAATTTGCTGATGTCATAACTACTAATGTCAGGACTCCTTGCTCTCTGATTGGCCGTGTGCAGCAGCCAATAGGAAATCCATCCGAACAACTCTGCTGTTTTCACTCTGTAACACTTATCAGCTGGTGATCTTTAAAGAACAAGAGTGAGCGTGAGAGCCAGCTATAAAACCTGTCAGTTTTTTTTAAATACCTCCAACACATTAAAAACGTATTCTAAAAGCAGAAGTTACATAAAATTGGCTTATGTAAAGTGCGCAGAATAGACAAGCTGCTGAATGTACGTGCTTACATAAATAGCTGCAACCTGATCCAGGCCAGCAGGAGGACAGTGGAATAGGTTGGATTTGGCTTCAGTACCTGCCGCCTGGGTTTCCCGATCCGTCCTTGAACGGACATAAATAGCTCCTGGTCTTTTTCAGAGGAAGATGTGGGAAGAAAAGGAGGAGGCTGAAATTGATTTCTGTTGTTTTTATCCTTGTTATTTCAGAGAACAGATTTTTGACTGAGACTTTTGCGGGAAGTGGCTTATTTAAATATTATGATTAAGAAAAAGTAGCTGTAAATGATGTGGAGTAATTATGCAGTGAAAGTTTGCGACAGAAGGCTTGTTTTCTGTTTGGTTTTCAGCTAATTGAATGATGAATGTCAGGTTGTTCATACTTGCTGGTTAGACTAATTAAAGCTCAGTTGGCAGCGTCTGCACAACTTGATCAATATGAAAAAAATGAAAGGATTTCCCAGCATTCAAGCTGGTATGTAAATGTTTTGTGGCATAAATATTTGTGTTATTATTTGAAAGAAACAGATTGTGATGCTACAGTTTTAAGCAGCAGGACAGAAAAACAAGAAATAATGATATACTGCAAAATTTTGATAACTACAGTCGTAATCATTTTTCTATAACATTTATTGTCTTAATTTTGAGGACAGAAATATGGACTAAGCAGTTATTAAATGTAATTTCAATTTGGTTTCTTGGCTTATTTCTCTAGGAGGGGTAGTGCTTCGTCTACGCCTCATGCAGTCTGATTAAACTACTGGTTGGATGAAGATATCAGAAATTATTTTATAAATCTTGGTTTCCCTTTAAAGAGTGCGAGGGCTCGGTCGTGTTTTCAGAGTGCTATTATCATCCCAGACTAACCTTTAATGTTTTGAGAAGATCACAGTGGTGAGGGGCTTCGGTCCTCTGGGAAAGGTTAAATATCAACCTGACCGCTGCCTTTCTGTGTGGGAAATGAAGTGAACTTTACACTGTTGTTGTCCTTTTATCCATCTCTCTCTGTGTCACGACTATTTATGCAGATTCATTCAGCAATCACAGATTTTGTGCAGACTTGTAATTTTCTCGAATTCCCATAAATCTGACAAATAACATGAACTTTTTCTGCATTACTTCCTTTTCTGACCAATCACTGCAACCTGGCTGAATTTTGACCAATCCTTTTTACCCAAATTTAATTCAACTTCCTGTTTCACAATCCTTATTGAAACCTGAACCTGCCAGATAAAATGCATGTGATGTTTCCCTCTTTTTTTTCTTCTTTTTGTACATTTTTTCCAAAACCCATTTAGAGGTGTGGAGTATGTTCTTATGTTGCGTACAGTTCATGTTGACTTGAACGACTTGAATGAATGAAGGTACTTGGAAAATATTGTATGCACTTTAAATATTAACTGTTAAAATCCTGTCTCTTTTTGGGAAAATTATGAATAATTCCAACATTTAGTCAGACAACGTCATGACAAAAATAAAGCTTAACAAAAAATGTGCAACTTCGAACGCAACTTTTTGAAAAAGGTGCTGCAAAATTAGATGTTTTAAGCCACAACAGTCAGAAAAAAAACATCACAACATTCTGGAGGGAATGTTTTATCCACTGTTTGCTCTTTTAGAGATGCTGGGAGTGAAACCTGTCTGCTCAGGTCAAAGGGAACCTGCTGTAGATTTGATGGATGGTTGGAGTTGATCCCAATTGATTTTCTTTACATGTCTGCTCCGCATTACTATTGATTTGCTATTAATAGAAACATATTTCGTTGTTCAGGGTTTGAATGAGTAATTCCATTCTTTTTTCTTTTTCCCTCCTCCCTCAGATTGCACCTCAGCTGCTGAGACATCGACTCTATTTCCATCTCAATACCATGCACCTCATGGTATCGCCATGTGGAAAGTAACCTAGTCTTGCATTTCCTGCCACTTCATGTCTGAGGACAACAACCCAAAGCTGTATCGGTTCTCTACTCTGGACGGCTGCGAACGGAACCGCGAAGACCAAGGCCCCCGGCGTGGCTCTATGAGCAAACTCCACCGCATGGCCAGCAGCTACAGCGACGGTTGCGGCCGGCAGGACCGGGTGGAACTAGGCTCCGAGCTGGGCCTGGCGTCCGAGGGCAGCGACAGCAGCCATGAGCACCCAGCGTCTCTGGGCTCCCTGCACGACGACAGGAAGCGTCAGCGCACGCCTCTCCACGAGGACGTAGAGATGGGCGGCAGCGGCTCGAGCGGCAGCGGGACAGAATCCCACGGCAACGAATCGCACGGCAATGAGTCCCACGGCAACGGCTCGGTGGGCAGCTCGAACAGCAACGAGAAGGATTCTGCTCTGATGGAGTCGTCAGGGAGCAACAAGAGGTGAGGCCTCAATAGATGCAGTGAATCACCACGGGGGCCGAGACCGACCGGGTCACGGAAGTGAGGTCCGTCGGAGATTCAGCAGGGTCTCCACTCCTGACTGGATCAAAAATCGAAAGCGAGAAAGCCAATAAATGGAATTATGACTTGTTTTATTGTTCAATTTGTTTGAACAATTAAATCCCTTTAGGAAGTTCATCAGTTTAGAGGAGTCAAATGAATCTGGTTCAAATTTGTTCCTCTGCATTTTTGTATATTACATACATATTCTTTCCAAAACCAGCTTTAATTAGCTGGACAATAAATTGTCTCAGCAATTATTCCGATAAACAGTAACAATGTTGTTTTGAGACAATTTTCAGGTATTATATTGATAATGGCATAATAATGCAAGTACACCTCTTTCACATCAATAAACTTTGATTTTTTAAAGAAAAATCACTGGAACTGAAAGATATTTTAAACATCCAAACACAATAATCAAAAACAATAAATAAAATAGAATAAAAAAACATTCCAAACCAACGAAATAATATGTATTACAATGTCTCTGCAAACAGAATTGCTCTACAATCAAACTAATTTTTATTTTTTATGCAGTTAACTGGTCAATTGCTTATCCCAGCTGGGTCCGTGTTTCAACCACTGAGCTGTTGACGTTGTTTTTAAGAGCATCTCAAGGTTTTCCCTGAATAACGTGTGGTGTTGTTGTTGGTTACAGCTCCAACTCTCACAGTCCTTCACCGCCAAGCAGCTCCAACGCCTTCAGCCTGGTGAGCTCTGAGCAGGACAACCCTTCGACCAGCGGCTGCAGGTCAGTACGGGGCTCCGTCAGTGCCGTACTTCATGCAGGATTTAGCTGCCTACGTGGATTTTTCTCGATGCGCTGTTCTAGGAAGCCCGGCATGAGGCTTGTCCACGTGTTTTCAGCCGTTCCCGGCAGCTCCCCCCTCTCATTCCGCCTCGTCTTAATGCCGATTCTGGTGAGACCTTGTCATTTCTGACACCTGCGCATCTTTCCCTGTCACGTCATGCAGCAGCGAGCAGTCGGCCAAAGCCAAGACTCAGAAGGAGCTCTTCAAGACTCTCAAGGAGCTCAAGATGCACCTGCCTCCAGAGAAGAGGAGCAAGGGCAAATCCAACACTGTGAACACGCTCAAATATGCGCTGCGGTGTATCAAACAGGTGAAAGGTAAGGCTCAGTCACGTCAGGCTTTTTTCTTCTTTTTTTTTCCATGAGCATTTCAACATTAATATTTAAACATGTTTCGATTTCACAGCTAATGAGGAATACTACCAGATGCTGATGATTAATGACAGTCAGCCTCCTGGCTTTGACGTGTCTTCATACACCATTGAAGAAATTAACACCATCACTTCAGAATACACCCTGAAAAACACAGTAAGTGTGACTGCTGTTCACGTCACATCGAGCCAGTGGGTCTTAAACGTTGGCTTGGGATTCTGAAACAAAAACCAGCTTAATGTAGATCACAGCTGTAGCACTAATCAGTCCAGTACAGAAGCATTTTTAGAAGGTTTTGCTTGAAAGACATCTAAACTCCTTATTTAAAATATCTGTGTTGCACCTTTAAACTATTTCATCTAAGAAACTGCATAATTATTTCCATGGCACTAATTTTTTACAGCTGCAGCTAGCATTTATTATTATATTCTATTAATTATTCTGACAATTAATTGGATAAAAAATTGGCACATTCTGCTGTTTCTTTCTTATTTAACTAATTAATCTTATTTTATATAATATTAGAGAAACATTAAATACAAAAAAAAAGTTCAATTCCTTTTTGAAATGTGAAGTAAAAGTATTATTGCCTAAATTGCAGTAGCATAGTATTTCTTTTGTGTATGCTAGTGTCAGCCCTTTTTGCTTTTTTAAACATTTTTTTGTTTTGTTTTATTTTTGCAGTTTTGGGGGTAATTACGGTTCTGAGTGTGTTGTTCTTTCAGCAAATTATCTAATTCATTGTTCTCTCCATAGAGAAGCACAAGTTTAACAGGTTCAGCTTTTCAGCTACAGATTTGAAGCAAAGTTACTTAAGTTATTTCTGCACTTCCCAGTGAAGTCACTGACCTCAGAGTCGTAGCAAATGTGGAAGAAGTTGTGTTGACTTGCTGCTTGAAGCAGCCAATCAGACGTCAGGGTCTGCCCTGATCCCGCCCGCTGAGTTTGATGGATGAAGTTGATGGTTTAAATTAATCCCTGATGTTTCTTCAGCATGACATCATTTATTAAATCATTAAATATTCATATCTGGTTTCTAAAATAAAATCAAAACATTTAGTTAGTAGCCATAGAAATAATTCTATATTTAATAAATTATTTCTGTATTTATTTCCAATTATTGACACATTGAAATAATCATTTCATAATTTTTTTAATTTGGCTACAGCTTGCTAACAAATGCTTCTGTCTCCCCCCACCCAGGACATTTTTGCCGTCGCGGTGTCTCTCATCACCGGGAAGATCGTTTACATCTCCGACCAGGCCGCCTCCATTCTGAACTGCAAGCGGGAAGTTTTCAACAACGCCAAGTTTGTGGAGTTCCTGACGCCTCAGGACGTCAGCGTGTTCTACAGCTTCACCACGCCGTACCGCCTGCCCTCGTGGAGCATGTGCA
This sequence comes from Micropoecilia bifurca, assembly GCA_903067075.1. Classification (NCBI taxonomy): domain Eukaryota; kingdom Metazoa; phylum Chordata; class Actinopteri; order Cyprinodontiformes; family Poeciliidae; genus Micropoecilia; species Micropoecilia bifurca. Next base: position 15,038 of record CAEGAF010167183.1, on the reverse strand, counting down.
CCGGCGCAGGTACGGAACCGTAACGAAGGAAGGAGGCTTTAGTACTTACTAGCACTGCGTACTTGGATCATACATTTCCAACGCCAGCAAGGGGCACGTTGCAGATCCGCATGAAACACAACCCACCTGGCCAGGCTGTGAGAAATGAATCTAGTTCTTTCACAAGCCTCAAACGCCCACACACACACACACACACATGCCAATGGAACACATTGCGTGTATTTAATTAGTCAAGGCATTTACACATTTCCCAGCACATGCGTCTGTCATATAATCGTCTAGATTCTTAATACACACACCGGGGAAGTCAGAAGCTTCAACTTGAAGGAAAAACTCTCTCAGTTTGGAATATTAATGCTCAACAGACTGGAAGCAGTCAAATAAAATGTTTTCTTGACTCTTTGTCTCTTCAGAGTCGTCTCCTACGGAGTGCATGCAGGAGAAATCCTTCTTCTGCCGCATCAGGTGAGTGACAAAGATTACAGCTGCTTTGATCCAGAGTTTCCTGCTCAAAACTAACTTTGAGTCCGTGCAAGTGGAGGTGGTGGAGGAGCAGCAAGTTATTTGAAAGACTTTCAATTTATATCCCCACCTAGTGGCCGCTTCTGTTATTGATTAGGATATAAAAGCTACAATTGAAAACTGTGAAGGGAAGCCATTGTAGATGCATTAATTCAACTTCAAATATGTAATTTGGGCGTACTTGTAGTAAGCCTCTTTAGTTTTGGGCTGAAACAATTTATTCTGATTAATCAATTAATCAATTGAAATAACCATCCACTAATTTAGTTATCAAATAATCATTAACTGGAGTACGCAGACTCAGAAAAAGGCCATTCACTTAGACAACAACACTCTAAGATCTGTAATTAAGCCAAAACAGCAAAAATACATACATTTTGCATTTAACCTTCTCTGTCTGTAAATATGTTCTACACAGAAAGTGGCCGTTTCATCTTCACCTGGTTCAAATTCTGTATAAAAAGAAATTAATTATCCACCCAGTTACCAAAACTCAAAAATGAATCCAAAGATCAGCTCTATGCTGTATTGGTTATATAAAGCAGAAATTGCTGAGCTTTTTACAGGTTGATGTTTAAAGTATTTTTTAGCTGTAGATGCAGACTTTGCTACAAGCAATCCAGTGTGCAATAAAGGAATACCGTTATTGCATTTTAGGCAATAAAATGTGTATTTTCTTGTTTAAGAACTAAAATTGACAACTTGTATATTTGCGTTTTCATTTTTTAAATATTTTATTAACAGGAATAAATGGCTGGATGAAAAATCTGCATGATTTGCTCATTTTCTTAATTTCTAAATTAATCATCAGTAATGTACATTTTTAAAATTTGTTCATTTAAGGTCTTGACTCAAAAAGTGGCCGATAAAAAGCCTGATTCCAACCATGTGTTGATGTTACAGTGGTGGGAAGGAGCGTGAGGGGGATCTGCAGTACTATCCTTTCCGGATGACTCCGTACCTCATGAAGGTTCAAGACGCTGAGCTGTCTGAGGAGCAGTTCTGCTGCCTCCTGCTGGCTGAAAGGGTTCACTCTGGATATGAAGGTGAGAACTGAGGTCCTATCAGTCCCGCTGACTAAATATTACTCGTTGCTCCGTTTTGTGTTTGTTCATGTTGAACAGATGGCGAGCCTTATGTCATGCCCTGAAAACCAGTTCATATAAGATATTGAATGACTTAAACCCCAGATCTCTTGTCGCGATTAGATCAAGTGACTTTAAGCCGTAGACTCCGCTGTCTTATGCTGCCTCTTCAAAAAAAAAAAAAAAGTGGCCAGTTGCTATGATCTGTGGTTGCTGCAGTTGGTCAGGTGGAGGTTCAGCAACAATATGTTCTGAAAGAATGAGGTCAGTTGACTACCTGGATATACTGAATGACCAGGTTAGTCCATCAGTGGATTTTTTTTCTTCACATATTCCAAAGATGACAGTGCCAGGATTCATCAGGATAGAATTGTGAAAGAGTTGTTCAGGGAGCATGAGGCATCGTTTTCACCGCAGAGTGCAGACCTTAATCCCATTGAGAATCTTTAGGATGTGCTGGAGGCAACTTTGCACGATGGTCTAACTCTACCATCGTTGATGCAAGAGATCTTGGTTAAAAAAAAAAGTAATGCAACATCTTGGGACATTGGAGAAGCTTATTGAACCAACGCCACATCAAAGGCATCTTTAATGTGTGACCTCTTTTTTTTGTTTTGTTTTGATGGCAATACTTTTATTTTGATTCCCAACCAATTGTTGCTGTTTTCCTTTTTGTGTAGCTCCCAGGATTCCTCCAGACAAACGGATTTTTACCACCACACACACTCCTAACTGTGTGTTCCAGGATGTCGACGAGAGGTGGGTGAAAGAACAAGGTTATGTTTTTTTATTTTATTATTATTTTATGAGGTTTTTGGAGCTGTATTGTGAAACAGCTGTTTTTTGTTCGCTGAGCAGGGCGGTGCCTCTGCTGGGTTACCTCCCCCAAGACCTGATCGGGACGCCCATTCTGCTCAACCTGCACCCGAGTGACCGGCCTCTAATGCTGGCTGTGCATCGCAAAAGTAAGGAAACACTTTTTTTGAATTTATGAAAGTGAGATTATGCTGATTATGTTCCAATAAGTTTAGTTTTCCATATTTCCATACACCTTCAAACCTTTTCTTTCACATTTTGACCTGGTGCCACCATAGAACTTTGGTGTATTTACATGACAAGATTGTGTCATAAAGATGACACAAAGTATTCAAATACTTGACAAATAACCACCAGACCCGGGACTTTAATGCATTCATTTTAATTAAATGATTACACAGATATTTTTGTGTTAAAATTTTATCTCAATTAATCACTTTTTTAAAAAAGGTTATTTAAGAATCCCAAGTTAGAACCTATGTTGCATACCTGTGGTACGCCCATAAAACGGACCCACAAGCAACATCCTCAAACGATGTTTCTCTGTTTCTGTTGACCATCCGGGGGTTAATTTTTTCTTCAAAACAATCTTATTAAAAACTGGACTACAGACTATTGGTAAACGTTGTACAAAAAGGAATTAGCCTATCATTAAAGTTATTCAAGTCTAAAATGCCACCTCAAGGTAAAACATGTTGCAGCAGCAGAGACGTCCCCAAAAGTAGTTTTTTAAGGGAAGTTACATGAAACACTTGAATAGTGAATGAGTGCAATAGATCTTTGGGCCAAATCTGATGGGCGAAATATGTATGTAGGAAAAAAAATCTCTAGGAAAAAAAACCAAAAAAGTCTTTAGTTCAGTTTGAGGTTCAATTTCAATCAAAAAAAATTCAGGACTGAGATATTTTGCGAAGGAGAATGGATCAAAGTAAGCAGATAAATGAAAAGATATTCTTAATAATGTAAAACAATACTATCACAAGAAATTATAAAAGATGAATTGAAGATTGTGGTTTGTATGTTGTAGGTTCTGCATGTAGCTACAAAGATTGAATCCAGTAAGTCAGAGAACTCATCATGTTTGTCGCATTTAATCACTGTGTTGCAGTTCTGCAGTACGCCGGTCAGCCGTTCGATCATTCCTCCATCCGTTTCTGTGCGAGAAACGGCGAGTATATCACCATCGACACCAGCTGGTCCAGCTTTGTGAATCCCTGGAGCCGCAAGGTGTCTTTTGTCATCGGGAGGCACAAAGTGCGCATGTGAGGACCTCCCTCCTGCTGTTTTAAATGTGGAAATTATTTACTAATCCATATGCAAGAGGCGGATAACCTGACATGTCTGTGGTCTTCAGGGGGCCAGTAAATGAAGATGTTTTCGCAGCACCAGCTTTCCACGGAGGGAAAATGATGGATTCAGACATCCAGGAAATTAGCGAGCAGATCCACAGGCTGCTGCTCCAAGTATGTCAAACACACACTTTCACGTTAACTCTACGCGCGTACGGGAAACCTTTTTCCCTTCTTTTAACGGTCTGCTTCTTTGCAGCCGGTCCACAACATGGGCTCCAGCGGCTACGGCAGCTACGGCAGCAACGGTTCCCACGAGCAACAGGTGAGCATCAGCTCATCCAGCGAAAGCAACGGGAACATCCCAGTAGGGAACACGGCGGAGGAGACGAGCAAGACCAAGCCGTCCAGGACCTTCCAGGAAATTTGTAAGGGAGTCCACATGCTGAAGAATCAGGACTCTCAGGTCTGCATGCGCTCCTCGTCGGTGTGGCAGCCCAAAACCGAGCAGAGGAAGACCGGCGACGGTAAGTTCAGTTTCAGGTCTCAATCCAAAACCACTTTGCTGAAACGATTAAGGATTTTTGACCTCCTTAAATTTTAACGTAAATTGAAGTTTGGGTACAAATGTCTTAATACAAAACGTATCAGCTCAACTGGCAGATTATTTGACTTGGAACATGGAAAAAACTGTCATGTTACAAATAAAATAATGTGCCAATGGGACTGATTTTTTTGTATCAATATTGAGGAATTATTACCTGAAAATAAGCTATTATCTTGCTGAGAAGCTACTTGTAAGTTAGCCTTGTCTTATTTCAAGTGTATTAAGATATTTGCACTGGAAACTAGATGGAAAATACTGGGTGAGATTTAGTGTTTTTTGCAATGTGTTAACATATCAGAGTAATACAAGCAGCAAAAATCTACGTCGCTCTGCTTGCGTGTTCTCTGACATCCTGTTCTCTTCGTTCAGGGTCGTCTGCAGCCCAGAGGAGTTCAGGTGTGCGCGGACGGGACTCCGCCCCCCCCTCACAGGTCAGAGACAACACTGGAACCAACATGGACGACTTCACCTTCAAAGACCAGACTGTGTGCTCCTACCAGCAGATCAGCTGTCTCGACAGCGTCATTAGGTGTGTGGCCATTAAACTCTGCTCTGTCTACCTGACCTTTGAACTCTGTGGATTAAATTATCGCTGATTCTCCCCGTAGGTACCTGGAGAGCTGTAACGTCCCCATCACAGTGAAACGGAAGTACCAGTTCTCGTCCAACACCACGTCGTCCAACTCGGATGACGACAAAAGGGGGTCGGAAGATGGCATGCAAGTGCCTCAGGGGACACATCCAGGTTCGAAGACTTTTAGTAAACACACAGCTCTCTGTTTTAGTCAACCTTTTACTCTGTCTCACTGTATTCATCCCCCCTGATCTCCTACAGATCCTTTGATGCTCGACACCCAGCCAGGCCTGTCAAACATGAAAGCACCTAAGAAGCCACCAACTGGGGCAGCTGCTGTGGTGGGGGGCAGCCTGGCGCCCCTCACTCTGCCCAGTAAGGCTGAAAGTGTTGTCTCCATCACCTCACAGTGCAGCTACAGCAGCACCATCGTTCACGTGGGAGACAAGAAGCCTCAACCAGAGTCTGGTCAGTTTCAAACTTTTTGAAACTACCGCAAAGCCAAAATCAACCCGTCTGACGGAATCCTGGATCTGACGTTTGTTACAGAGATCATCGAAGACGTTGCGGAGAGCCCAGCTGCCCCCGCTGTGCCGGTCAGTATGGTGTCTCCACCCAGCCAGGAGAAGGAGGCCTACAAGAGGCTGGGGCTCACAAAGGAGGTCCTGGCTGCCCACACCCAGAAGGAGGAGCAGGCCTTCCTGAACCGCTGCAGAGAGCTCCGCAATGCCAGGAGCTTCCAGAAGGAATGTTCCTCGTGTCTGCACAACCAGAGAGGCCCGGCTAACGCCGAAGGTACTTCATGTTCAGCATCAGACTCAGACTCAGTCTGCAGCCTTTATGCATAGCCAGTTAGCATTATGTCCAGATTCAACCACATGTTGCTGTGTCTTTTGTTGGGATTTCATGTGGTAGACAAACTTATAATACACTGGGGGAAACCCTGGGTGCAAAGCCCTTTGGAATCTTATGGACTTGATAAAGCTCTGTACAAGTACCGGCCATTTATTTTCACATTTTACTTTGAATGCAGGGTTTTGACAAGGTGTCCCACCTGTAATCCCAATAAAGTTTGTGGTCACACCTTGACAAATGTGAAGAATCCTGCAGGTATAATTTCATGGCAACACATTGCCACCTTTCTGACTTGCTGCATGTCTCCTCAGATTCAGCTGGTCAACAGGGAGTTGCCAAACAAGGCCCAACGCGGCCAGAGACGACCACCAAGAAAGGCAACCGCAACAGAAAGTCCAAGAAACCGCGGATGAAGCATCCCGACTCGTCTGACAGCGCCGTGTCCAATCGCAAACCGCGGCCCCCCCTGCAGGGTCTCAACCAGACGTCTTGGTCCCCGTCTGAAGCGTCCCAGTCAGCTTTCAACGTCTCCTACCCCACCATGGTGCCTGCGTATCCGCTGTACCCCCCAACGCCTGCCGCGCCGGCCCAGGGCTCCCGCCCCGACGCGTCTCAGTCCTCTGCCTTTGGGGAGGGGCAGAACGCCCAAGCCCCCCCCACCAGCACTCCGTTCCCCCCTCCGATTGTTACGCCGGTGGTGGCTCTGGTGCTGCCCAACTACCTTTTCCCCCATATGGGACAGTTGAACCAGATGAGCCAGCTCTGCGCCGCGCCCAGACCGACGTTGTTCACAGAGCAGACCCAGCCCCCACCCACCTACTCTACCCAGCAGGCCTTTCAGACGCCACCGGCGGCGTATCCGGTGCAGACCCAGCTCTCCTTCACCCCCCAGCAGCCATTCCCGGTGCAGACTGCATTTTCCCCCCAGCACCCGTTTCAAGCTGCGCAGGCCCCCTACGCTACCCAGCAGCCGTTCCCAGCTGCCCAGTCAGCCTTCGCCACCCAGCAGCCCTTCACCGCCCAGCCGTCTTTCCCAGTGCAGACGCCCTTTGTGGCTCAAGCCCCCTACCCAGCTCAGCCTTTCCCCTACACCATAGCCTCCGAGGCCCCCAAAACTCTCACAGCAGAGCCCAGGGAGGGGGCGGCTTCTCGCTCCTCCACCCCGGCCTCGGGGGCCCGGGAGCCCACCACCTCCCCTCCCCTGTTTGAGTCGCGCTGCAGCTCCCCGCTGCAACTCAACCTGCTGAGCATGGAGGAGGGGCAGCGGTCACTGGAGCGGCAGGACAGCGCCGCTGTCCAGGCCGGGGGGCCAGCAGTTGTGTTGGGGGCAACAGGAGACAAGGGTGGAGCTGCAACCAAGGCTGATAGTCACCAGCAGGTGAGAAGCGTAGAAAGCTCAGAGACCCGCTGAGAACTTCATCCTGAGACTGAGAAGTTCAGTCTCATCCTAACTGATCTTCCTTGGTTTATTTCAGCTGGAGCCCAGAGGCAGCGGGGCTCACAGCGACGGCAACTCCTCGTCCTGTGACCTTCTGGACATCCTGTTACAGGAGCAGGAGGACGCCCACTCCGGCACGGGGTCGGCCACCTCAGGTTCCATGGGCTCAGGTCTGGGTTCAGGTTCGGCTTCAGGCTCCGGATCCAACGACTGTCGGACCTCAGCCAGCGGAGCGTCTGGCAGCAGGACAGGTGAGCTGAGAAACATCCAGGTCCTTTAAGCTCATGAGAAAAATAGATGCAGTTCTTAGAATAACTCTTCTGACCTGTTCCACATCTTTGGTTGGAGTTTTATATGACAGACCAACTCTAAATACCTGGCATGGATTCGTATTGAGCTCTTTTTAACCCAATGAAACTTATTTCCCACGACTTGTAGGAAGCAGCAACACCAGCAAGTACTTCGGCAGCATCGACTCTCTGGAGCAAGACCTGAAGGGAAAAGGCAAGATGAGGAGCGACGGCGGCTCAGAGAGCAGCAAGTCTCAGCCCAAAGTGTCGGCTCAGGGCGAAGGGGAACATTTAATCAAATACGTCCTGCAGGAGCCTCTTTGGTTGCTCATGGCCAACGCTGACGACAAGGTCATGATGACGTATCAAATGCCATCCAGGTGGGGTTACTGTTGGAGATCAAAATGTTACACTGTTTGATGTCTTCTGGTTGGTTTTATTTCAACAAATGCTTCCTGAAAAACAGGGACATTCAGAGGGTCCTGAGAGAAGACAAGGAGAGGCTGCGGCAGATGCAGAAGAGTCAGCCTCACTTCACCTCAGAGCAGCGGCGGGAGCTGGTGGAGGAGCATCCCTGGATGAGGAGAGGAGGCCTTCCTGCAGCTATCAATGTGAAGGTCAGGATCACACAGGACAATCTGGCTCAAATGGTTAATATGATTAATCCATTATTGAAATAATTGTCTACTAATTTAGTAATCGATTAATCGTTAACTGGACTATACACTCTCAATAAAAGACTCAAAAAATTCCAGAGGCCATTTGCTGAATAAGTCGTTGACCTCCTTAAATGTTGTAAATTTCCTACCTTGTTGTTCTTTAGTTTTTTTCAATACTGTAAAATAGGCCTGAAACAATTAACCATGATTAATTAATTATTGAACTAATCATCAAGTTATGTTGTAATCGATTAATCGTTTAGCTGAGTATCGATTAATTATTGACAAAAATGCCACTTGCTGGAAAAAAACAACACATGCAAAGCAATAAAAAAGTCAAAATTGTACAAAAAATACATTGATTCTGCATTTTAAATAAAACACATTTGTCTGTTTTAGCCAAAACTTCAAGTGGAGTCGTTTCATATTCACCCAGTTCAGATTTACTCAAGAGATGCATTTATTTCCTTATTAAAAACAGGAATTGAAATTTTTTATTTGCATATAAAAAAGGCTCAAGTGGTTAAATAAAAAAAAAATATGTAGAATTTTTAAATCCATTTTTTAATCCGATTAATCATCAAAATCAATTACTAAAATAATTGTTAGCTGCAGCCCTGTCTGACAGAAACGGTACAATTAACTTTGTGTGTGTGTGTGTCTTTAGGAGTGTGTGTACTGTGAGGACGCTGCTGCTGGACCCATAGAGGAGGATCTGCCCGACATGGACATGGGCGAACTGGGCGAGGATCTGGGCAGAGACGCCCAGAGAGGCCAGAGCCAATCAGAGGAGCCCAAACCTCAGCCGGACTCTGGCTTCTGAGGGGCCAACGAGGGGAGGGGCCACAATGGTTCATGGACCTGTTTAGGCATATACACACACTCTGGACGTGCCTAAAACACACACACACAAGAAGAAGAGCTCAGTGTGGCCACTGCGATTCTCAAAGAGGTGTGACAGTTGTGTATGTGTATGTGTGTGTGTGTGTGTGTGTGTGTGTGTGTATGTTGGACCGTGCACAACGGCAGTTCCTAATTACCCCACATGGGGGGGTAGTAGAGCTTTATAAGAGTTTTGTAGCTGGGACCTACCTATAGTATTTTTTCTGTTTCACACACACAAACACACACAGTCTCTACAAAAAAAATCTTGTCTCATTTTTTATTGAACCATTTTTCTGTCTTTTGTCAAACACAGGGCATTTATTCTGATACAGGTGAAACTGATGCTTAGTAATATATACAATTTTTAAAGATGTTATTTTTACAAAACAAAAAAAAGTGACTTAAAAAAAAATGTTGTAAGCTCCGCAGCATTCCTGTTACGATGCTGCGCTGCTCCACGTCCTGTTGGCGTTTTCCTTCAGACCCCCACAATCAGGATTTATGAGAAACAGTCGACCGTCGTCGGTTTTTGTGAGCTGCGAGTCTCACAGTTGTGGGTCAAGAATAAATTAAGATTTTTCTACATCCTTTGGACCTGAGCGTGTGAAGTATGAATGCGTACAGCAGTATTAGCACTAGACTCAAGAGGACGATTTGTGGGCTGAGCGAAACTCGCCTCAGTGGTGACAATCTGATACAGAGATGATATTTATTAAAAGAATATTATTATTTTTGATAGGTGGTAAATCCAAAATAAATGTTTAAGCTACAGCCAAATTAATACTACTATGAGATAATATATTAACACTCTAAGTATGATTGTAAGCACTACGGATTGTTCGACTTTGACGCTGAAGCTCATGCCGTCAGTCAGAGTTGTCAGCTTGAAAAGCTGCCAAAAACTATGTTTGCAATTAGAAACAATCAGCATCTGAAAAACAATCCTTTTCAATAAAGGTTTTAAAGAAAGAGGCTTTGTTTACAGGTGAATTTTTTAAAAGTTATACTTGTGCAAACTCTCAGCCTACAGCGAATATTCTTGAGTAATTTTTTCATCATGTTTAAGTGATGCATCACTACAACACTGTGTAAAAACAAAGAGGTGGGAGGCTTGGCATTATGCACAGCGATCTCAGTTCAAAACTCCAGACTGTCTTTCTCCAAGCTACGTTTCTAATTAATGCTCTTGCGATTAGGCGTGTGTGCGTGTTGCAATTCAGCTATCTGAGTTCTTTGAGAGCTGCAGTTCAGATCAGTGTTTGACTTTGAGCTGGTATGGAAAACATGAACAAGTGTAGCAAATCAGAGGGGCGCGTTTCCCTCAGGGGAGCCGCTCCTCTCTCCGTCGTTTAACAGGGAGCAGTAATGGGACCCGGGAACAACTTTGGTGCTACAATGCAGAACAGCTGGGGGCCTGTGAATATTACACAGACTGGACCAATAGCTTTGCTCATGTTACTTCAGTTAGTTTTCTTACTCTGTTCTTTTTTTCCCCCTACTTTTCTATTTTCCTTGTGCGCGTTTGAGTCTTTTTTTTATTTTTTATGTGTGTGTGTGTGTCGAAGAAGGTAAAAGCTTTTGGAGCGTCGCCGGGGACGTACGCTACCTCTAAGTAAATCCTAGGTCACTGTAAGCAGACTTTAGGATGTGTGTGAATTCTGGGAACAGAGCGATGAGTGATTCATGTAAGAGTCTCTGAACATGCGTTTTGGACTCCATCCCTTCTTTCCCCACTGAGTCGATGCACAGAAAATACTAGCAACCATGGCAACCACACTGTCTCCGTCTCTTTACTGTTAAATTATTTCTGTTCGGTTTATTTCTAAAAGGTGGGGCCTCCAACATGTACCTGTTTGTGAAGAATGCAGGAACATCAGAGGAAACGTGAGAAATGAAGCTGTTCAGTGTCTGGTTGATTGTCGGGGCTTCGCTCCTTTTGCTCTGTAAATGCACACGTGTGGTACCTGAACACAATGATGTTTATAGTTGTGTAAACTCTCATTTCCATTGTATGAGTTTGCCGTATATTGAATTAGCACAGTTCTGTGCATTTTTGTAGCTGAAAAGTTCGAATGTTGAAAACTTGTAATAAAACTACAGTAATGGAACCGCTGTGGCTTTGTTTTTGTTTTTAGTTTCATGTTGTCACTGCTCAGCTCATCTCTAAATATAAGTAGCCAAGTTAATACCAGTTTAGGTAACTGCAGATGAGCGAGTTGTGCTATTTTAAGTAATTAGTCTATGCTATCGCTAACAACGAAGTAACTCATGTTATTTCTATGTGCTTGGATCTCCTGGTAAATAAGCTATTTAGCTCCTGTAAGTCCAAATTCATGCTGGAGTTGTACATTAATGTTGAGTCTTTGTAGGACGAAGATTATTCCACTTTTCTCTTTTTTTTGTACGTTTTTTTAAAAATAAACTTCCCTATGACCAACGACCTTCGAAACACAAAAATTATGTTTATCTTTCTCTCTATTTAGAACGGTTGGAACAACCGTACAGGACACAGACTTTAGGCATTTTGATGCTGGATCAACAGAAATAAATGGGCTGCATTTACTTCCTGCCCTCCGTCTGCATTGGGTGACGCCGTTGCTACGTCATCTGAAACCCAGCAACAAGTTGATGCTTATGCTTCACAAAATAACTTGAAAACAAAATTTGTTTATAACACAGCAATTCAGATTGTTTATTCTTCAAATTACTCGTTAAAAGTAATTTTTTTTGTTAGAATTTAGCTCCATAGCTCAAAATTCAAGTCGGATCAGGCCAAAATGATGTACTTATTGGTGGAGCCTGGCTTCTGTGGCACATTTAATGAGCCATTCACAACATGTTATCACACCTGATCCTGCAATGCATCTGGATTATTTTAATTTCATCACACATACACACTACTATCCTGCCAACCAGCCAAGTATATAATCAACTCACTTTGTGGAAAGGTTTAGAACTAGACCCAGCCAGTATATTTGGTCTCTGCACGCTTTGTGACATGCAGCTTCTGCTACTGTTGCTGATAGACAAATGGAACAGACCTGTAAAACATGCAGATATCAATGTTTCCTGCACATTTATCAAACTTCTAAAGACAGAAGAGGAACCCTGCAGGGACCAACGTGACTCGGAAATGGTTAAAAAGAAATGTGTCAGAACAAGAGTCTTCATGGAGCCAGATAAGATAAATATAGTTTTAATTTAGGGGAAAAGTCAGGTTTTAAGATTGTACTTGTATACCATCTCAAGAAGCTGTTCCACTTGCGTGGAGTCACTCATGTTTGTATCACAAACAAAACACCGTTGGCCACACATGTCCAGCAGCCACTGCAGAGACTCTTCCTTCTTTTTTACGTGATGCTCAATTGTCCTTCCCTTCAGGGCGTCTCCATAGGTGAACAGCACCACACAGCTCCCCCACACGCCGTCCCCCAGCACTCTGACGTGCGTCTCCACCGCCTTCCTGTCCTTCTCTGAGAATGAGTCCACAGGAACAGCCAGCAGGAAGATCACTTTGCTCCCAGCAGCACAGAACGATGGGCTCTTCAGGATCTCTCTCTTCACCTGCGTAGGTTTAGCCTGACCAAACAGACTCCACCCAGGGGTGTCCACCACCGTCACAGACCACCCTGAGATCTCTGCCTGCCCCGCATCGCACCGAACCGTCTTTTTGTCCCTCTGAAACTCCTCTCTGCCCAGGATCATGTTGCCTGCGGAGCTCTTCCCTGATTTTCTCCTTCCCAGCAGGATGAGGCTGAGTGCAGGCCTCAAACCGTTTGTGCCTGGAGTTCCACACAACACAGTCAGGTTCTTTCTCACAGATCTCAGGAGTGCCTGACGGACAACAGTTCTCACCTCTTTGCCCTCCCGAGCCTCTCTCTTGTCTTTGTCCCGGAAGATTGTCATATACCTGCTGCCTCGTGTTCCACCGCTGTTCCACCCTCACGTTCAGAACTCCGAGCTGGGATCTCACTCTGCAGGATATCTCTCCGATCTGCTCTGAAACCTCTGCCATCTTCCGAATCTTCCAAATGAGCTGTCCAGTGTGAAACTGTGCCATACTGGACTGGCTGGACATAACCTGGTACCGGTGTCCACATCGCTCCAGCAGCCACTGCAGAGTCCCACCCTGTCGTTGTATGTGCTCCTGGATCGACAAGTGTCCTGTAGGATGCAGACCTTCATCAGATGAATTTAGCCTCAACTGATCACGCTAAGGAATGAACGTGACAAACTAGGGAGCATACTGGGCAAAGAGAGACATGGAGATATGGATGCTTACTTGTACTGTTATCAACTTTTCTATGCTTCTCAGAAAATTAGAATATCATCAAAAAGTGGTGCTTATGGTTCACAGCTAATGGAACCTCAAAACTCAGTTGTGCATGAAAATAAAATACCATAAAACATTACAATAAAGTTTTGCTTGACACAGAAATGACTGTTGAGTTGATAGTTATCCAGCAGCCACTGACACCATTTACAAGGAGGCTGAGACACAAAGTTCTCGCTTAAGACAACCTCAGAAGTTTATTACCTGGGCTAAGGAGAAAATGGACTCCTCCAAAGTTCACCTCCAAACATTTATTCTGGTTTGTTTGAATTGTAGTGATTAGTGAAAGCAAATTATTTTTCACACTATGACTTTCAGCAAGTTTTACTCATCATTAGACTCTGTACGCCAATGAATGTAGTCCTCAAGTTTAAATCCAGCAACGTGCAGTTCCACTGTTGGCCTCTAGATGTCAGAAACGAGACCTAAATAGTTGAGGCTTTTAAACCTTCTGGAACATTCTGGAACGCAGCTCTTATCCAGAATGTTTTCACAACTGGGAAATTCTGACTTCTCAATCAGAAAAGTCAACTGAACCCCCTCCGTAGTCGCATTTCCCACTGGGAAAGAAAAAGCAACTCCGCCTACTCCCAGTTATGACTTGTAGAGACTTTGTGTTTGAGTATGGTCAACAACTGGAACGCAGAATCAGATCTGGGGAAAACATTACGACTAACATGTTTTTCTCTATGACGACCAAGCTAACAAGCAGCAGAATCCCCATTGAACACCATTAATTACATCTAAACACAGGTTGTGTTCCCATAAGAAGCCATGGTTTACAGTTAACCCACCATAATAGCCGCTTAAGTCACTTTGAGCCAGAAAATGATTGCCTTCTCGTTGTTTAAAGAGAAAACACATGATGAGCTCACATGTTTGATGAGACATACTGAAGTTGGCCAAAACAGAATATGGAGGGTCAGTGATGTGTTTGGTAGGTTATGAAAATCAGAAGTATGATTTTAAACATGCCACTGATTCTTCCTTCATAAAGCTATAGGAGAGGGCATCATTAAAATTAACATTTTATCGCAATATTTTGTGGTGATATTGTGAATTATGATAAACAATTTATTACTTCTTTTTTCAGATTTTGTATGGCTGTGACAGCATTGTACATTTATCGCACAATAAACAAATTCTTGAAAAACATTCCCATTTTCAACAGGCTTCTGGAGGGCACCCCTTTCTCATAAAGTGAGATTTATCTGACTTAGAATTTTCAATTAAACAGTTCCTGCATTTAATTATATTTTCAAATTTACTGTCATGTATTGGTGCTCTCATGGAACAAATGGAGGTGAACATACTAAAAATAAAATTTCACATAACTGCCAGTTATGTTTTTTTTTAGCTCATTAATATAAAATAATTCAAAATTCTGATCATGATAAAAAATAAATCAATATCATAAATTATACGATAAACGTCCACTTCTGTATAAACTGCAACACTAATCCCTATGACAGATTTTTCTTATCATGGCAGTTGATTGTTTGCAGTTTTTTTTAAATATGTATTTATTTTTTTAAATGTAATTTTTAAAAAAAATGTTTTTGTTTTTTTTTTAATGTTTGCAGTACAACGTTTCCTGATCGTATCAGGCTGAAGTTGATTTAAAGTTACTGGAAAAAGGGAGACAATTAGAAAGAAAGGAAGTGGAGAATTATATCAAAAGAGAA